>JAODLD010000113.1:1378182-1412600 GCA_026781065.1 Mormyrops boulengeri
AAGATCTGTGGTTCACCATGTGTAGTTTACCCAAGATCTGTGGTTCACCATGTGTAGTTTACCCAAGATCTGTGGTTCACCATGTGTAGTTTACCCAAGATCTGTGGTTGCCCAGGATCTGTCATTGAAATGCGTAGTTTACCCAGGATCTGTGGTTGAACATGTGTAGGTTGCCCAGGATCTGTGGTTGAACATGTGTAGTTTACCCAAGATCTGTGGTTCACCATGTGTAGTGTGCCCAAGATCTGTGGTTCACCATGTGTAGTTTACCCAGGATCTGTGTTTCAACATGTGTAGGTTGCCCAGGATCTGTGGTTGAACATGTGTAGTTTACCCAAGATCTGTGGTTGAACACGTGTAGTTTGCCCAGGATCTGTGGTTCAACATGCATAGTTTACCTTCTTATGGCCACTGTTCACATTCTCTGTTGTATCCATAAAACTCCTTCATTATTTTTAGTAAATCAGTTCTTATACCTTATACCTCCACTTATGCTGTTCTTTGTCTTATTATGATTTCCGATTCTCTTTTCACAATAAAAGGGAGTTTAAAATATATAAGTTATATAGTCTTCCTGCTAGTGTAGCACAAGCTAAAACCCTGGGTTCCTTTAAATCTGAGCTAGGTAAGATTTTAACAACTCTGAGCTATTAGTTAGGTTCTCCCCAAACGAGCTTGATGGGCCGAATGGCCTCCTCTCGTTTGTAAATTTCTTATGTTCTTATACAATGATGGTGGCCTTCTTACAATGATTAACCAGCTGTTCAAATAGTTAACACTGTTCAAGCTGTTTCTGTGTGATCCATGTTGCAGCACATTGAAATTCCTGGACACCCACTTTTTTGCAATGTGCCAAAATTACTGACATGCCTTTTGTGTGGCCTTGGCCTCTGGTGAGCCCACTGCGAACCCACCATCCCTCTCCGTGCCAGCAGGGATTTCACTCCTCCTGTTTTACAAGCATGGTCAGTAAGGAACTGCGGCTTCACCGCACAGACTGTCTGAAACCTGCCTTAAGGAGGACTAACAGAAACAAGTACAGTGTTTAGGCGTTATATGGTCTTTGGTTTCTCTCTGCTTCATTCTCTGTCATTGGTTAAAAAACTGTTCATTGTGCAACAGAAATATATACTCTTTTAAGTGACCTTACCTCACTGTCGCTATTATTATTATTATTATTTTTTACGGATTCCCCAAACACAACTATTTTTTTAATTAACTATTTTAAATTAAATGAATTTTGTTCATAATGTCTTCTTAGAAGACAATGGCTAAAAATTGGTTCAGTTTGTATAACGTTATATATATAGTATTATATATATATATAGTGTTATAAAAACGTTGCTTTTATTTCTGAGATGGACCTGATTTTTAATTTTTAATATTATTCATCCATTTTAAGTGTCATTATAACTTACTAAAAGGCAAACAAACATTCCATTCACGCAGTTTTGTGTCAGGCTGCCAACAATGGAACCTACACAACAGATGTCAGGATCAGCAGGAATGTCACTGCTCATTTGCCATTTGCTTAGGCCCATAGACAAGAACAATTTTGAAACAATTTATCCCTGTTCCCATTGATAGAAGTACTTATGAATCAGTTTGGGGTGAACAAAGGGTATTGCGTTGTTCAGTCCTATCTACCATGTCAAACCTAACCAGTCAGCAGAAAAGCGATGAGGGTGAATTCATGAAAGGGTCGATAAATCAGGCACTTTACTTCACTGTCAAAGCAGTGTTATGGACATACTTTAAAGGTTCTTACTCATGTTTGAGAGCACGAGAGGTTGGAAAGGTTTGGGTGAGTTTCTAGCTATTGAAAAGATCCGGGGCTGAGTCAGCTTTACCTGGGCTTGACTTCTTTTTGAAGGAAGACTGGCATCAGGGCTAAAATACTTGGGGCTATAGCCCCGAGTGATCGGACCTAATTACGGCCAGGGTAGTGAACAGGACTCCATCCACCTTCTAACTGCTAGTACCTGAACAGCCTTTCTTAAACCAGGGAGCCCTAAATGAAAATCAGATATATGTTACCAATACCAGTGCCCCACCACTAATACTAGTTCACAAGTAATAGCATAAATAGAATACACTGAAAATCTATCTATCTATCTATCTATCTATCTATCTATCTATCTATCTATCTATCTATCAACCCCAGTCACTTTGCTAATGCAGAGTGTACTGAGAGTGAAGCGGATACCGTACGCCGCATCTGTGTGGGATTGAATGAAGGGTGGCCCATGCGCTGCACAGGTCCTTCGGAATTCATAAGATGGGCCAGACGGCTTTGCGCTGGATAATAAGTGTTTGTGTGCGTGTTTACTGACAGAGCAAGCGAGGGAGCGCGCGGGAGAGGCGTAAGGGGTAAGATTAACCGCCGCCTTCTGAATTTTACACGGGAATTCTTCACTGCTGCTTTTCCTGGGATAGGTCGCTTATCATTGCTTTAGTACTATCTGAAGCCTAAATCACTTTGCTGCGACATTATCAGACGGCGCCAGAGCTCTAGGGGCGGCGATTCTTTACGTTAACATTTTCTGCACTGCATGTTCATTTCGATGGACTTTATCTTTTTGGTTTTAGTGGAGACTTTATTAAATATGAATTCCCTGTACATTAAATGGACTTGGTGACTATGATGTTTTTAATAAAATAATTTTACAGAAAGACATTTTAATCATGGTTTCTGGTATCTATAATAAAATTTAATAAGAAAAATATGCATTATAAGAAATAATCTTCAGTGATGAAAAACCAAACTTCGTGCTTTGGACCCTTAATCAGTACAGTTGATGGGATGGTGTGCGGATAGTGACTGAATGTCATTTGTACATGTATTTAAGGAGATTTAATGCTTGTTGTGAAGTACAGCAAAAAAATATCAATCAGAATTTTGAACACCAGCGATTAGGTAAGAAATGTGAATCAATCTCACTACTTATAAGTTAAATAATGTGATAATAAGAATATGCAGTTTGCTTGTAGTTGTGATTCTGCAATTTGTGTCCATTGAGTTTTGTTTTGTTTTGTTTTATAAACTATATCGGCAGTCCCTGCCTTGCACCCATAGCCTCCAGGATAGGACCCCCCATGACCCTGAATAGGATAAGTGGTTATAGAAAATGGATGGATGGATGGATGGATATATCCATAATTTTTCTGCTCATATAATGTATTTGCTGTTCTTTGAAAGTCATCTGGCTCGTGCCTTTAATAATCTAAGAATCAAAGGAATGCTGAACTGAGAAATGCTCTGGCATAATTTAAACACCAGCAGATATAATTAGATTTAAGTATCTCTGTATAAAAACATTGCTGTGATTGAGGGAACAGGAGAGAAATACTTCTTTGTCAGGGCTGTGTTTCACTGCTGCTGGCCCTTCTTAGGGCGATTCAGTCGTCCTTTGAGTAATCTTTGAATGTCCTCTTTTATTTTTTTTATAAAAAGCAGTTTCTGCTCTGTTCTCCTCCATGGGCTGCCTTTGAATTTGTGAGTGGTTTGGCACCAATGTTCAAGAAGGGCAATTTTTCCTCCACAAAAATCTGTGTGGGCAAAAAACGAAACAGGAGGCATACTCTACGGAATATGTGTAGTGCTTGTGTGTTATATGAAATTTATGTGCAGATATGGGGGAATGAATTCAAATTAAGTATTTGTGTTCTTTGTAAAGAGGTGGAAATCAGCTACTTAAAGTGGCAAACGTTTGTCATTGTTATGTGTAATATCTGCAGCCGTTGAGGGACACTGGCTGCGCTGGATCCGTAGTGTTTATTGCTGTATTGAAGTCATTTTGCATGTAAAACGTTTACTGCAGATATTAATGAAATGGTAATCAAAAAGCAATGAAAAAGCTAAAAGACTCTAAAGTTCAGCAACCCAGGTATGGAAGAAATGGGCTGAAGTGTTGTGACTGTGTGATGTGTGACGAAGGTGACATTTGGCAGGATAAGGGCTTATTCCTTTAGTGAAAATGATGGGAAGCTGAACACCCTTTTCAGGAAGGACCACGGGCTTCAGCCTTTCAGCTGTTCTCTCCCCTGATGTTTTCACACATTTCCTCTGAATTCATGGATGCCACGTCATATTGACCTCACTGAAGTGACAGGAAATCAACATTCAATTATTTACCGTTGCACTATTTCCTCAATGACATGCCAGCGGCCCCTGCACATCCCAATGTGGGAAGCACTATAGCAAAGTGATTCCTCTCTGAGGCTGCCTATCAGCTATGCCGTTTGAATAAACATTGTTTTGGTCTGGGCTGGAGTCTTCTCCATAGCAGCCAGCAAACCTCATTATGTTATTTATAGATCTTCCTCAGACAAGATTAGTACAAAGTGTGTTACAGTTAGGCATTGAGCTGACACGCTGACAGGGAGGCCTGCTTTGGTTAGCCATTGAGCTGACACTCTGACAGGGAGGCCTGCTTTGCTGACACTCTGACAGGGAGGCCTGCTTTGGTTAGCCATTGAGCTGACACTGACAGGGAGGCCTGCTTTGGTTAGACATTGAACTGACACTCTGTCAGGGAGGCCTGCTTTGCTGACAATCTGACAGGGAGGCCTGCTTTGCTGACACTCTGACAGGGAGGCCTGCTTTGGTTAGCCATTGAGCTGACACTGACAGGGAGGCCTGCTTTTCTGACACTCTGACAGGGAGGCCTGCTTTGGTTAGGCATTGAACTGACACTCTGACAGGGAGGCCTGCTTTGGTTAGGCATTGAGTTGACACTCTGACAGGGAGGCCTGCTTTGCTGACAATCTGACAGGAAGGCCTGCTTTGGTTAAGCATTGAGCTAACACTCTGACTGGGAGGCCTGCTTTGCTGACACTCTGACAGGGAGGCCTGCTGTGGTTAGGCATTGAGTTGACACTCTGACAGGGAGGCCTGCTTTGCTGACAATCTGACAGGGATGCCTGCTTTGGCTAGGCATTGAGCTCACACTCTGATAGGGAGGCCTGCTTTGGTTAGGCATTGAGCTCACACTCTGATAGGGAGGCCTGCTTTGCTGACACTCTGACAGGGAAGCCTGCTTTGGTTAGGCATTGAGCTGACACTGACAGAAAGGCCTGCTTTGTGACATAAATTGGACTTTGAATGGTCATTTAATCAAGCTATATATCATTCTTTTCGCAGCTGTATGGAGTTACTTTGCATAGCAGGTAGTGTAATGGTCTAGTGGGCAATGTAATTTTTAAATTTGTCCCCATTTGGTTTACTCTGAGTCTGTATGTAGTCCGTGGTTCGTTAGACAAATTAAATTTTATTTGCCATTTATACAAGTAATACATTCTGTTAATGTGACGCTTGAACCCAAGTCCTTCGGCACACCAGCAGTACGCCAGTAAACAGATGAGCTACTCTACCCAGCCTGGGTTTTCTGGGGGCTTCCTCTGCGTACTTCAGTTTCCAGCATGAAAACATGGTTTCTAGTTTGTAATTATTAATTTCCCGCAGTGCTCTGTGTACTATGGCTGGCCACCCTGTACTTTGTGCAAGATGTGGGGTCCTTTTTGAAAAATGTTGTGCCTATTTATCAAAGGAATTTTTTAATAAATCGACTGGTGATTTTGAATGTCACTGTCTGTCCAGTTCTGGCCAGAACTTTACGAAATGAAATGTTCCACAAAATGTAGAGATTTTCTTAGATAAAACAGGATATTCCAAACCGCCTTGAGCCCGTTCGCTGGCACCCCCTGATTGATGTCCTGCGTTTGATTCTGAGCCCCTGGCCACCGCTTCCGGGACAATTTATGCTCCACTGTTGCTTCTTTGTCTTGAATGGGAGAGGCTCCAGGCTGGAGTGGAGCCCCGTGCTTCTGCTGTCAGTGCCATTGTTTGGAGCCAGACTGACAATGACACTCTGTCATAACACCGGGTAGGGGGTGTGTGTGTGGGGGGAGGAGGGTGTACGTGAAATGTCATGATGAAATGTGTGCCCACTGTGTGGTAAGCGGTAAGGGTTGGCCGAACGGCCAGAAAGAAGGAGGGGGTGAAATGAATCACAGTTACCACAAGATGCCGTTATTGTTTTGGATAACAGGGTCATTATTTAAGGTCGGCATCCTGGGCCAGCAGGTGGCGCTGCATCACACCTACAAGTTTACGGCAAACAGGTGCTTATGGAAACAATATCTGAATAAATAAGTAACTTACGATAAAACCTGAGGTGCAACGTACAAAATTTAAAACAAGTATAGAGTTTTCACAGCTCTATATCGCAATACTAATGATATCGCTAGCAATGCTTTTAGCTACAAAGGCAATAATTACTCCAAAAGCTTTCGGTCCAAATGTGTTTTTCTCTCTGTTTTGTAGCTCTGAGCCGCGTGATCAAGACAATTTCGAGCAGGACAGGACTGCAGAGAGCCAATTCCAGCAACGATGCTTTCGCTGGTTTTGAAACTAGCTCTGACTGAGCTGACGATGTCACTGCTGTTGTCGAGGGGAGTGTACGCAATCGAAGTCCCACTCGATTGTAAGTCCTTTGCTGATATCGTTTTTACCTCGAATTCGCATCGCTTTCCACTTTAAAACCAAATAGCTTTCTGTCAGCAGCTAGAACTACTGAATGCATAACACAATTCTATATGAGTGGTTTCCAGTCTGCCCGCTGGACTGACAGAGTATATATATTTTTTCATACTATGTCAAATATTTTCTCAATATGGCAATGTCAGTTATGAGTAGCTGCGATTTATGCAGACATTGCCTCTTACTGAGAACAGGACTGGAATACACAAGTTCCAGAAAATGCATTTATATTTTATAGTTTTGGAATATATTGTAAACTTTGTGTCATGGAAGTCTTTGAGATATATTTCTGTCAAATGTCAAGCATTTTAATACAGAATGTTTTTTTCCAATACAGAATGTTTTTTTTTTAAATAGATTCCAAAATCTGGTGTGTAACTTTGGTAAAATATAGAATGTTAAGGCTTATTGTCTACCTGTTAATATTTTTCATTTAAATAAACTATATTCCTTAATAAATAAAAGTATTGTGTTAAATGCTAAGTATTTTAGCAACATATTTTCAGGTATGATAATACTCATACTACCTCTAACACAGATAGGAACCTCTTCTGCTGCTCTCTGACTTTATTTTTGCTTCACCTAAAATACAGTAAAACACAGTAAGTTCATACAAACCTGTGGATTAATACTTGCAATCACTTTTTTCACTAAAAGAAAACATCTGTACTGTCCATAGGTAATGTATTATAATGGAATCTAGATATGTACTGTATTCTAGAAGATAAATGTGTACAAACACAGTGTGCTGTTTTGAGGTGACACATTACCCCCCACCACAGTGAGGCAGCCCCCCACCATTATCAAACAGTCTGTGAAGAACCACATTGTGGACCCCCGAGACAGTGCCGTGGTGGAATGTGAAGGCAAGGGTAACCCAACGCCAACGTGAGTCTGCCCTGATGCTTCACATTACTTCTCAATTTTGTCTCCTTCTGAGGTTCTCTCATCTCAATCTTTTTGCACTCTTCCACAAACGATTATGATGCATGCCTTTTGATCAACCTCTATTAACTAGTGATGGACAAACTGACGATTCATGGACTATTTAGTGTATTTTTTGTCCCCACCAGATCAGGGGTGGGTAATCTTGCCCGCAAAGGGCCAGTGTGTGTGCAGGTTTTTGGGATAACCTTTAGGTCAGCTGGTCAAACCCAGGTGTGTAGACTTTTCAGCCAATCAGTCCTCTAATTAGTTATCTAATTAGGGAGTTGCACCAAAATCCTGCATACATACTGGCCTTTTCTGGATAAGATTGGCCACGCCTGCACTAGATGGTGCTCTTAGTTTGCTTTTGGGCATGCTTTGTGCCCTTTTTTGAACAGAGAGCACCATCTAGTGGGGGTCAAAAATATAGCAAATGGTTCATAAAGCGTCATTTTGTCCTTCACAACAATTAACCAACCATGGAGCTTGTTGTGGTAATCAAAACCTATGCCTGCATTTATTGACAGATTCTCATGGCGGCGGAACGGGAGATTGTTCCAGCTGGGGAGGGATCCTCGTGTGACGATGAGAAGAAGATCTGGCACTCTGGACATTGCCTTCTACAGTGGGCTGGCCCCCGAGGACTATGAGGGAGAATACCAGTGTTTTGCCACCAACATCTTTGGGACGGCGGTGTCCAACAAAATCCTGCTTCGGGTGTTCAGTGAGAAGCCACACTTTATCGACAGAGAAAACACACACACAACTGTCAGATACTCCTTTTTATTAGTTAACTTACCTCGATCTGTAAAGAATTAGTTCAGCACACTGCACAAATCTGAAGGATATCTGGCTTGGCCAGTAAGTCTGATCCTACCCCTGTTAACGATTTCCAGAGTCTCCAGTGTGGTCTAGAGAGATTCTAGAGCCAGTGGTGATTAACCAGGGACTCCCTCTGATCCTGCCGTGCAACCCACCCCCCTTTTTCCCTGAGCCACACATCTTCTGGATGAACAATAGTAAGATCCCCAGTTAAAATATTTCAAAAGATCCACATCTGTCTATCTATCTGCATAAATATAAACACATGAGTCAAAGGTAGATACCGACACAGTCTCTTTTTCTGCTTCAGCTTTGGTTCCAGATCCAGTTATGATGCCCATTTTGGAAGATCGCAGGGTGTCACTGGGGTTGAATGGAGACCTGTACTTCTCCCACGTCCTCGTCAATGACTCCTGGACCAGCTACAGCTGCAATGCACGCTTTGCTCAGACAATCCAGCAGAAGAATCCCTACACCCTCAAAGTGCTCACCAGTGAGTGTACCCCACTGACCTGCAAACGTGTACATTAGTGTCCACACCTCCAAGTTTGGCAGATGGGGAAATACGATTTGACTCCAACCAAGTTGTCCCCTGTAAGCACGTAACATGCATGCTTGAGGTCAGTTTAATTTTTTTGATGTCTTTTACAGTCCATTTTTTGCATCAGTGCTTTTCTTGTGTTAATAACTAACTTGTCTTACCTGTTCACAAGGAAAGATTTGCAGTTATGTCTGGTTTTCTGAGTCAGCAAGTTCCGAGTTCAGTTTCTAAAGCAACAGCCTTTTCAATACAAAAAAGGATCATTCTTACAGATATGAATTATACAAGCATTGGTTACCAGCTATTTGTAGGTTTTTTTTGGTGGCTGCCCATATCAACTGTATATTTTCTTTATGATTATATCATACCACCGTATCATGAGAATGTGTATTTTTAAGTAGAGCGGATAGCGAAATTCCCTCTGTGTAACTTTGACTGCACTGGCTTCTTTTGTTCACTACAGCACAGCAAGGATGATTGTGAAGGATGTCAGTTTTAAACTGATAAGAACATAAGAAATTTACAAACGAGAGGAGGCCTTTCGGCCCATCAGGCTTGTTTGGGGAGAACCTAACTAATAGCTCAGAGTTGTTAAAATCTTATCTAGCTCTGATTTAAAGGAACCCAGGATTTTAGCTTGCACTGCACTAACAGGAAGTCTATTCCATACTCCAATTACACGCTGTGTAAAGAAGTGCTTTCTCAAATTTGTAACCTTAAACTTTTATACTTTTATCTGTTGATGTAACTAAATGATGATTTGGTGTAATTCAATTCAGTTTTTATTTTCTCTAGCGTACCCACAGTGTTTGTAATTAGATCTAGACTGGCAGCCTTTGAAATACAAGTGCAACCACTATCCTGCCTTTGACCTTAAACTTGTACCTTAAGTAGCCTTATATGCAGTTTGGCTTAGTGGTTAGTTATAGGTGTTTGACATTGAACTCCCCCTGTAATAAATAAATATAACATGAAGCAAGGCTCAGTGACCTCAAGTTACAAAAGTTATATATTCAAAATTGATAATATGCCAGAACTGTATCTAGTTAGCTGGTATGTAGAGAGGAAGACTTTAATGCAATACTGAAACATGCTTTTTATCGTAAGTTTACCCTATTAACTAATAACCTGCAGCTGCCACTGTACAGCTGTATCTCTGCGCTTTTTAACCTTTATGTTTCTTACTTACGTTCCGCTTGCGGAGCACAGTGGATGGTCCCTTCCTGTGCGATATCTCCCCTCTCCTCTCAACACCCCTTTGTTTGCTTTTGATGGGCCTGCTGTTGTTTCATTGCAGAAGCACCTTAAATGACACAGCAGGCCTCCCATCTCAGCCACTCTGACTTGCACAGTGGTGAGTCTGCAGTCCTTCTGCTGTTTTCTTTTTAAATTTGTTCTGCACTTTGTAACCCCCCCCCCCCCCCCAGCTGTTCTAACATTGACATCCATCTAACAACGCTTACTTGCACATGTCTCTGGGACAAACTTGGAGGGAAATGAGAGAGCTGCATAATAGTCTTGTCGTTCACGATGTGTAGCTGTGTGGAACCTAAATGAATCAGTCTTTCATTTTAAAATATCCTTTAAATAGGATGACAGGAACGGTTGGAGTAGCATTTAACTTGACATTTGCTGTCTCACGTCTCAGGTGGGGCCGTATGCGAGGTGTTTAGTCTGATTTAATAGTTTGTTTATATTCAGCTCTAGAACAGACAGCATTGTCGGGCAAATGAATGTGCAACTAAAATGTTTCTTGTGGTACTTTAGATGAAACTCCATTTAAAATTGTTTGGCATTCGACAATGCAATATAACGGTGGAACTAGCTGACTATTCAATTCAATTTATTTTTAAAACCCAGCATATATACACAGTATCAAACATTGTCTCCGCTATCCAGATAACTGTTCCTGTCATTGACATCTAGGCTATAACATTACGTGATCTGGCCCTGACACCTTAGGGCAGCAAGCGGGAGGAGGTGCTGATGGAGGCGTTGCATCATACGTAGACCCCAGGGTCCCGACAAGGGCAGCACACACAGTAAGACAGGGTTCATTGTGCGTGCCAGTCCGTAAGAAGCAGTACCTCAACAGACAGTGTTAGACTGTCCTTGAAGGGCCAGGGATAGGGGCCTGGTCACACCAAGCGTCACACAAGCCCTGTCTTTGTCACAACCTCTCAGGCACCCTTTGTCTCCACTCTAACAATAAATCTATAGATTGTGCTTGTAAAACTATACGTGTGAGAACAAGGTATTATATATAACCATGAAGATAACCATCAAAGCTGCTCACTTCACATTTGCTTGATGTATGATGTCATGCACGAAATATCCAGTGAATATCCATCATTCATTTTCCAGCTGCTTATCCTGTTTAAGGCCGTGACATGAACTTACGCTAATGATCCAGATTTCTGGAAATTTTACTAAAATAGTAAAAAAACAAAAATTGTGTTTCAACTGATTCTAGAGAAACAAATAGGCTTCTAATGGCGAACACTAAAATTGCTTAATCTTTCTATTTTTATAGAATACCTATAGTACCAGTCAAATGTTTGGACGCACCTACCCATAGAAAAGTTTATTTGTTCTATTCTCCACATTTTTGAGTAATAATTTAAAAAGCATTAAACAAAATAAATTATTTGTCGGGGTGTGGGGTGGCTCTGTTGGTTGGTCCTCAGAAGGTTGCCAGTTCGAATCCCGTGGTTGGCAGAGTGATCTCATCGTTGGGCTTGAGCAAAGCCCTTAACCCCAACTGTGATGTCTTGTGCACGAGTGGGGAGCGGGGAAGCAGAGACGGGAGACGGGAGTCCAAAAAATGGGGTTTTATTTACGGACGAGTAACAACACAGGACAAACGTCAATGACAGATCTGGGGAAACAGACTTGAATGCGGACCGAAATACACAAGACTGAAGGCAGGGAACGTAGAACAGCTGGTAAACGTAGGGATTCCACACGAGGTTAACGAGGTAGGCGTGGCACGCGAAGGGATCGGACGATCGGGTGTGACACCAACTGCTACAGGGACTGGCTGACCTTACTGTCTCCTCTAGGCCAGTTTCATGAAGGAGGTCCTTTGTGATGCGACACTATCACTCTCCAATGCAGGCAGCTTGGCGTGTTCAAACTTTTGACTGGTACCGTACATTATTAATCCGTAATAATTGTATTAGTGTAATTTAATGTGTAACTGCTGACTAACAAATTCCAAAATAATTTTTCATTCTTTGTGCACTAAAAGCTGTACTTCACCACACCGAGTAAAGATTTCAGCAAAGACTTCACTGATAATTAAATTAATGATCAGATTTAAAATCTAACCTGAACCAGAAGAACCTGGTACGTCACCCTATTACGTAGAGAAGCATGTGTCCTGACCCAGAACCTTTAGGTCAGCCTGCGACTGTGAAGAATTGATCTCACATCCAAGCCCCTGGGATATGAAAGTCTGACATTCGCTGTTAACTGTTAGCTGAAGCATGATTGACAAATGGATGTTTCTCAATACCATGAACGTCAAGATCGTACTTATGGTCTTGCTAACCTGTGTGGGTGCAATGAATCTTGGGATGGGTCTTTCTTGGCAAGGATGCAACTGATGTATCATTGATATTTGGGGTGGGGCAAGAACGACATCTGAGGATTTTTACCGTCCTCCACACTACTGTTCTTGAGTATTGAATCTGGTCTTCATCAATGGAAGACGACGTAAAACGGGTAAACGAGACCACAAGTACGGTCAAGTCCACATATTGAGAAACACCCACTGTGTGCCGCCCTTCCTGTTCCACCTACAGCACGTAATGTGGCTGAGAAGGTTCCCAGCTTCCTGTCTCCACCCGGGACGGTGAGCAGCAAAGTGGTGCTGCGTGGAGAGCAGCTTCTCCTGAAGTGTATTGCAGCCGGATAGTGAGTCTGTGCCCTCTGTCCTCTATCACATGATCCGCTACACAAACACGTAAACAGGTGCCGATCTGCCATTGCATGTTATTTACACTCATAGGTGTCAGTCCACATAACAGGGAATCTCAGAACATCCTCATAGCATCTAGGCAGCCATTGAGCGCCATCTGACAAATTAAGCCCACAGTGTTACTGACAGATGAGAATCAGATGCTGGCTGTAAACACTGATAACTAGCGTGACCGGGAAATCAATGTCAGGGAGGAGACTTTGATTGAGGACAGGATTTGTAAAGTACCATTTCAATTAAAAGAACCTGGATTCCACTTAAGGTCTGAGTTTTTGCTGTATGCTGACTGGTCTCCTGTAATCATGCATGTGTCACTAATGTTGATGTGAAACAGGTGGATGAGTCTTTCAATCAAGAAAACAAACCAGTTGAAGCACAAGAAAAACTGAAATAATTGTTTGGCCGAGCACAGGAGCCTTTCAGTTTTAAAGTAGTTTGTAAATCCAGAAGTAACTCAGCGTGTCCCCCCCTGACGCGGGTTATCTGCTCACCCTATGGTTACTCTCCTCCTGTAGCCCCACCCCTGTCATCAGGTGGTCAAAAAATGATGGAGATCTGCCTACGAGGAAGGTAAAGCTGGAGGATTTCGGCAAGACGCTGCGCATCATGTCCATGTCGGATGAGAACTCGGGGGAGTATGTGTGTACGGCCACCAACAGGATGGGCTTCGTCAGTCACACCGTTGTTGTCCGTGTTCAAGGTCATTTGCTCCACGTTTTGTTTTTTTTCCTTTGCGATTTCAGAGGATGTCCTGAGTTATGAAAGTGGATATTTAATATTAAATATGACCCATGCACAAGCAAAATATTATTTTTATTGCTGAGTGCGATTTCGTTCTAAATGAAAAAAAAGTCTACAGGTTATGTTACTTTCAAAATTACTGACTTCAGTGTTAAGTCAAGCAAAATTCCTACAAACTCTTATTTTTATTATTTTTGTTCCCTCTAATCTCACCATTTCCTTCTGTTCCCACAGCACCTCCAACCTGGGTAGACAAACCAACAAACCTGGTACTGACTGCAGAGAAGAACGGGCGGCTACTGTGCCGAGCCAATGGCGTCCCTAAACCAACCACTCAATGGCTGGTCAATGGAGAGCCGGTTGAGAGTAGGTTGGCTGAACAAGGGAAAGTTGACTGGCAGTAGGCTTTCTGGTCAATGAAATTAGGATTCAGAGTCGATTTCCTCTGGGGAAGAGAATGACAGCTTTTCTGTGAAATGGAGAGTGTATTGAAAGCGAATTTGCTGAGGAAAAATGGCAGTAGGTGTTCTGGAAAATGGAAATTAGATGAAAGTGGGTTTACTTGTCAAAACATTTTTGAGTTAGTGTGGTCAGTGGCAAGTATATTTGAAGTGAGTTTGAAGTAGGTAGTAATGTTTGTGCAGAACAGACTGGTCACCCAGTCGACAAACTGGGATATGCTTCATTCATTTTCCCTGTGGTACTTATGAAGGTGCCCAGCCTAACCCCCGCAGGCAGGTGGTCGGTGACACCCTCATACTCAACTCCATTCAGATGGGGGACAGTGCCGTGTACCAGTGCAATGCTTCCAATGAGCACGGCTACTTACTGGCTAATGCATTCATCAGCATTCAAGGTAAAACAGCTATCCTTACTTTGTGGTTCTATGCTACATGGGTGTATGTGTCTCGCTTTTGCATTATACTGTACAGCTGGAATGTATCATCTGCGGCTGTATGTACCTTACTGTATGACAATACATCGGTTCTCTGTTTCTCCAGAGGTGGCGCCACGCATGGTGGGCCCCAGGAACCAGGTGGTCAAGGTGATCGAGAGCAACCGCACCTTTCTGTACTGCCCCTTTTTTGGCTCACCTTTACCTGAGTTGCGATGGTGAGTGTTTAGGGAATGGGTCACGTGAGAACACTCCCTCCAATCTAGCTCGTTTCAACCAATTGAGACATTTTGGTAAATGTAAAAATGCAGATGACGTCATCATTAGCGCATAAAAATTCACATAATTGTTCTTCTGTCTGGGCACTGTGTGGGCTGGGGTGTGTAGGGTTAAGGATGGGCTGACCGTGGGCATGGATGGTGGCCCATACAAATCGTATCCCAACGGCACGCTGGAGATCAGGCGCGCACGCATAAATGACCAGGGCTCCTATAGCTGCGTGGCCAGCAACTTCCTGGGCCGGGCAGAAAATCACGTACACCTGGAAGTCAAAGGTCGGTCATGCACAGCAGCAAGTGCCTCTGTATTATCCACCTATTCATTTATCCATCTATTGTCTTTCCACTTATCCTGTCTGGGTCGCAGAGATCTCAAAAACCGAAAATGTACTCTAATCAAATCAAGGTTACTTAAGATTTAACATTCAGAATAAAATAAGTAATGCATTCAAAAATAAAACAAATTTTCCAGTTATTTGTCAGAAACAGGTGGTATAGCTTAGTGGGCCGCTCTGTGGCCTGATTCTGGGTTAGATGCCTGTAGTGTTTATGTCTGTGGAGTTTGCATTAATATGTGGACGTCCTCGCTGTGTTTGTGCGGGTTCCTTCCTTCTTTGTGAGTGTTTGTCTACGTGGAATGTGCATTGATGTGTGGACGTCCTCGCTGTGTTTTTGCGGGTTCCTTCCTCCTTCGTGAGTGTTTGTCTACGTGGAATGTGCATTGATGTGTGGACGTCCTTGCCGTGTTTTTGCGGGTTCCTTCCTTCTTTGTGAGTGTTTGTCTGTGTGGAATTTGCATTGATGTGTGGACGGCCTCACTGTATTCTTGCAGGTTCCTTCATTTTCTGTGAGTGTTTGTCTGCATGGAGTTTGCAATGATGTGTGGACGTCTCTCTTTGCTCATGTGCTTTGCTCACAATGACCCTGGTTGCTTAACTGGCTGTGCAAAAATGAGGAATTAGAATAAGTTTGCAAGTTTCTGAATACATTTGTCCCATTTTTAGTTGTGACGGTTGCATTACCTTTTGACTCAGAGCCCACGAGGATGATCCGTCCGCCTGAGCACCTGAGGGCAATCCGGGGGAGTATGGCGCGGTTCGAGTGCAAGGTGAAACACGACTTCTCCCTGCCCATCACTGTCTCTTGGTTAAAGAATGGCCGGCACCTATCGCTTGGCTGGAGGTGAGCCCTGAAACATACTCATGTGTATGATACGCGTTAATGCACAGCACAGATATACCAGCTATACCAGTGTACATTCATATTTATATTATTTAGCGGATATTTCTGTCCAAAGTAATGCACATTACAAACATCCATGAATCTAATTTTGGTCATTAGAAGTACTTGTGACTTATATGTAGTTTGAAACACAACTCTAATGTATTTGCATTGGACCAGTAAATATTTTAATATTAATTCTTTCAATTTTTAAAAATTCCATTCATTCTTTAATTTTTACATTAATATGTCCAATAAATGAAAAAATCAATCAATAAATAAATAAACAAACACTATTGTCCAAAAGTCTTAGGCAGCCGAAGAAAATGATGTTTATATGATCGTTATGTTGGTAAAACTATGCTGTTATGCCCGTCAAACTGTGTCAGCTTAGCCATTCCAAAATCACCCCACTATTTCCAGCAGCCATACACAAAGTATACACAAAGATGTTATTCTCTATATTGAGGATAGAAATTTACTTATGCTAAACAAACGTCTCACAATAGACAAAAATAAATGATGACACTTATCCCTGCTCCTGTAGTTCTTCCATTCTCTTCCACATCTCCTTCATAGGCTGAGGAGGGAAGATGACTCCCTGACCATCCCCAATGTCCACAGGGAAGATGAGGGCAACTACAGTTGCGTGGTCAGAACTGAGCTGGACAGGGTGTCTGCCTCAGCCCGCCTTATCATTTTGGGTATGCACACACCTATGCACACACACTGACACTCTCAGACTGACACTCACAGACTGACACTCTCAGACTGACACTCACAGACTGACACTCACACACTGACACTCTCAGACTGACACTCACAGACTGACACTAACACTCACACACAGGCACTCAGAATAAAGACATAGACAAGCATTCATGGAAGCATAAAATTTTAAACACAGTAACAGACCACATCTAATGTTATCTTATCAAATTATATTTTATCAATAACATTTAGAGCTTTTGTAAAATCAAATTGCTTACTCTCTCCATATCGTCTGCTAATACTGTTTATTTAATTGCTTTTTGTTTCACTACACTGCTCCTGATGGTGCTTTCATTATTTATTATTTACTACTTACTGCCATTTTTATCTTTGTGCTCTACTTTTCATTTTAATGTCAATGATATTATTGAGTATAGAAGCTGAAGATTAAATCTTGTACTTGTGCAATGATAATAAAGGTATTCTATTCTATTAATAGAGCGTGTGGCAACAAGGTGTAAACTTGTGTGGTCTTTCAGGTGTAATTCCAGAATATGGCTGTGATTCCAAGATAAGATGCGTACAGTTGTGAAGGGCTGCCAGTGAATCCTAGTTATAGATAAAAGCTAGGTTTGTTATACCTCCCTGCAGACCGACCAGACCCCCCGACGGATCTAGAGCTGTCAGACCCAACGGAGCGGACTGTGCGACTCACCTGGGTGCCTGGATATGACAACCGCAGTCCCATTAGAGGTAACATCCTCAACTCCACAACTGCAATGAGTACATTATACAGATGTAGAATGTGTGGTGTTACATGGAGACAGAGGTGCGTAGTTTGGGTCCAGAGAGTAAACATCCAGACCAGGATTTATTTCAGTCAAACAGCTGAGTATTCTGTACCTGTGACTCTTTATAGCTGGTTGAAACAAAATCCTGGTCTGGATTTTTACTCTCTGGACCTGAACTACCCCCCTCTGCATGGAGAGTATATATAAGCATCTCCATGACAACTGTCTCGTAATTTCTGAATTTGGTCCTTCTAGTCTTGTAACCTTTTTGGGAAGCTACAATCCAAACTAATAGGCAAAGACTTCTGTAAATCCTGAAACACTAGTGATATGCAACCTGTAGTCATTAAATACAGGTTTCAGTGGGGTTACATTCCGATAAATCTACCATAAGTTGAAAATATCGTAGGGCGAAAATGCATTTTAATACCGTACACCTAACCTAACAAACATCATAGCCTAGCCTACCTAAAACATGCTTAGAACACGTACCTTAGCCTACGGTGGGCAAAATCATTAACATAAAGCCTATTTTATAATATCATGTGGAGTATCTCATGTAATTTATTGAAAAATGTACTGAAAATGAAAAAGAGAATGGAATTGGAATATCAATCGTAAAGTCAAAATATCGTAACCCAGGCCATCGTAACCCGGGCCATCGTAACCCGGCCATCGTAACCCGGGCCATCGTAACCCGGGCCATCGTGACCCGGCCATCGTAACCCGGGCCATCGTAACCCGGCCATCGTAACCCAGCCCATCGTAACCCGGGGAGCGTCTGTATTCAGTTTACAGGCCTGAAGCCATATGAGATCTTTGGCTTATTTTTCCTCCATCATTGAAGACATTCAGTCTGTTCCATCTATCTTTTTCTCCACCCTTATTTTATTTATTTTCTTCTTGTCTAGAGTTCCTGGTACAGTACGAGGAGGACTACTGGGAGCCGGGCTGGTGGAAGAACCTGTCCAGTTATCCAGGAAACCTTAACTCTGTCATCCTACCCCTGAAGCCCTTCATCAACTACCAGTTCCGGGTGTTTGCCATCAATGCCATAGGCCGAAGCCTGCCAAGCCGCCGCTCGCAGCGTTACCAGACGAGCGGCGCTGGTGAGTCCAGAGCAGATGACGGCGTGCCAGCGTCATGTCCTCACGGCTGTGCTTAAACCTGATTTAGCTACTTGATTGTATGTGTGTGTATGTGTATAATTTGTTTTTAAATCACTTCAGGGAAAGTCATCTGATTACTCGACTGAGTTGTTGCACCACCATGCTCCAGTCAGAGCATTGAGCTCAACATCTCAGCTGTTAAAGACCAGAGCTTTCTCAGTCGCTGCCCCTAAACTATGGAACGCTCTCCCCTTTCATACCAGAGCTGCTCAGACCCTTGAAAGTTTTAAGTCTCTACTTAAGACTCATTTATTTGAATTGGCTTTTAATTCCAGTTGTGCTTGACATTTATCATTATTTATTTTATAGTTTAGTTATACTGATTAATTGTAATATGACTTATTTTCCTTTTACTCTTTGCTTCTTATTTCTAATTTGCTGCATATATTTGGAGCAACTTGGCAGCAGTTATCATTGCTACCTGAGCAGCAACTACGTCCCGAATATCATAAATTCTCTGCTGGCCTCTTTGATTGTTTTAACTTAGATTGCTGATCTCTTCTTTTTCTCACTGCTATTTTGTTTGTAAATAAACCCAATTAAAGTAGGAAGTTCAACTGTAAAAATGGTCAAATTTAAACTCTAAGGTCTCTGTCTGTCTATCTATCTATCTATCTATCTATCTATCTATCTATCTGTCATCTGTCTGTCTGTCTCTTCAGCTAGCTGTCTGCTTACTCATACAAGCTTGATGTTGGTTAGCATGTTTCCCATTTATGAGGAAATAGGGCAAATGGTCCACTGTGTCTTTTTCTTGGTGTGTGCTGTGTTTTTCAGCACCTGACGCCATCCCGACAAACATCAGAGGAGTGGGAACCTGGAAGACAAGAATGGATATCAGATGGGACGTAAGAGATGAAAGGGAGGGATCTGAAAAGTTACAGCTCTACAGCTATCAATACATTGGAAGGCACAAATATCTTTAGTGAATCTGGCTGTGCTCCTGTGTTGTGTGCAGTGATGTGAGCATTTTATAGACCATTGTTTGCTTGTGGTTTTTGTGCGATGCAACTATGTATTAAATGATATACGGTCACCACCATTGTGAAGTCATATGACCCGTCCGCCATTTAGCAGTAGCATTATCCCGCTGCACGGACTATAGATCATGGCGCAACCACAGCACATCACGTCACACGTCACATATCCTGCCTAGTACATTCCTTCTCAAAATCAATATGACATGATTGAAATATGTACAAAATGGATTTGCTGATAACCCACTGGTGGACTGAGACTCTTTTGTCTTTGACTGGCTGCCTTTGGACAGGCCTTGCAGGACACAGAGAGGAACGGCCCTCGCCTGCGATACTTAGTCTGGTGGAGACGGAGGGACTCGCGGGAGGAGTGGAAGAATGCCACTACATACTGGCTGAGATACACCATCTACGATGCAGACACATTCACGCCCTACGAGATCAAACTGCAGGCCGTCAATGACTTTGGGCTGGGTCCTGAATCCAACATAGTTATCGGCTACTCTGGAGAGGACCGTCAGTATTGATTTTAAGATGATGATGATGATGATGATGATGATGAGGACAGTGTTATGGTTGTAGGTTAGCTACCTGTTCTAGCTTTGTATGTGTACAACTACTTGTATTTTCATCATATGTTTTTGTGGATACTGTGAGCTGCTTCCATAGTGTGTTTTAGGTGAATTGCTGTCTTGCCCTTTGCAGCTACAAGGAGAATTATTTTCCTAGAGGTATAATGTGAAGATGTGAAGATTTCACTGTAACCTGAAAGCACTTTAAAAATGAAACGTTTTACCTTATTGGGGCATTCCCCTAGACCTTTTACTCAGGATTTACTACCCTTGTGGGGAAAAGTACACACCACACACACAAAGGAAATCAGGGCATTCTAGAACAGTAGTGTTCAGGAAATATAGCTAAGACTTGGCATTCACAGGTCCCATTGCAGCCCCAACTGATGTGCAGGTGTCCCAGACAGACAGTACCAAGGCTACCGTGCACTGGACTCCTGTACCTTTAAAAACCATAATGGGCAATCTCAAGGAGTACAAGGTGAGTATTGCTTACATTTAGGTGCTTAGATAATATTGAGTGATAAGTTTCAATGATACATCACTCTGCACAGAGTATGGCCTGAAAATAAGACAGGGTGTTTCTCAATACCAAGAATGCATAGATCATGCTTTTGGTCTGGGAAGACCGGTCTTGCTAAATTGCCTCCCAAGAATAAACTTGGGGAGCAATGAATCATGGAATTGGTCTTGTCTAACGAGGATGCAACCCATGTATCCTTGATATTTGGGGCAGGGCAAGAACGACATCTAGAGATTTTTACCGTCCTCTGTACTTCTGTTGTTATTATTGGAACTGGTCTTCAGCAATGGAAGGTGACGTAAAACGGGGACACGAGAACACAAGTACGGTCAAGTGTACATATTGAGAAACAGCCACTATTTGTCTCTATTGTTGTAGTCATGTGATCATTGCAAGTGACCTTCAGAAACTATTGCTGCACCTTCATGGTTTACAAGATATTCAAATAAATATTTATATTCATATTCAGTTACTTATTTTAGTATATATAGCAATAAGGCTATATCATAAAGCTTGAACCGGTCCTTAACTGTAACACTGGGCCTTGTCCACGATTTTTGCCCGCCACTGGTTGAGGATTTCCTGTATCCACTGGGTAATGAGTCATCCCTCTGGCAGGCATACTACTGGAGAGAGAGCAGCCAGCTGAAATGGCTTGGTGTGAGCCGGGAGAAGAAGTCCAAGGGCTTGGACGGCGCCAACTCCCATCCCATGGGGGTGCTGACTGGCCTTATCCCGTACAGCAACTACAAGATGTACATGGTAGTGGCCAACTACCGCTATGAGGGGCCGCCCAGCAGCATCATTGAGTTCCAGACAAAGGAGGGTGGTGAGCTGAGGGTGCGGGGGGAGTGTGCAGCAAACCAAGGGGGGGGAGCCTGGCCGGGGGTGAAAAGCAGAGTGGTTGTGGGGATGAGGGATCAGGATATGGGAGATATCTGCTTTTAGCAAGGCTGCTCGGGGCGTTACAGTATCCTCATCATCACCCACGTGACGTGTCCTTTCTTTTCCGGCTCTTCTCCACAGTCCCAGCACGTCCCAGGTACTTCCGGGTCCAGCAGAGACACATGGATACCCTATACTTGGACTGGGATCGGCCAGCCGAACCCAATGGCATCCTGACTGGATACACACTCAAGTACCAAGTTGGTGCGTACAGAGTCTCATGCCGTAGAAATGAGGGGCTCCCCGTTGTTACTTAGGTGCACAAAGTAGGGTTGCAGGATGTAACATCGTGATTATTTGAAATATTTCCAGTTAATATCTATAAAACAAAAAAGGAAATGAAATTTACCCAAAATAAAGGAATCGGCAAATTTATACAGATTACTTCTGGGCGCCATGATACGCCTCTCGTTAATATTTTAGGCGCGCTACTAGTCTGCTTACCAAATTGTGGGCGTAAGTAAACATTCATATAATACCGAAAAGCCGGCATCCAGACAAAAGTTTCCGCCTGTCATCTGAGGCCCTGATGATTATTGTGCATGCGCACATATCGCGAGTATATCGCGAGTATATCGCGATGTGATACCATGCAGCCCTAGCGCAAATTAAAGCTGATCAGCTCAAAGAAGTAGGGAAGCAAATGAAGGCGATATGGAAAGAATCCATACCCAGAGCAGCCTCTTGTATACTACTCTACTTAATATAGTCAGATCGCTCTAGCAGAACCCGTGTTCCTCCCTTAGTGAATGGGACCAGAGGAGCCCGCACGCAGCTGGACTTCCCACCCAACACCACCTACTACTCCATGCATCGCCCCGACCGCTACACCCGCTACAGGTTCTCCCTGGCAGCACGAACGCAGCTGGGGATCGGGGAGTTCGCCGTGGAGGATTCACCGCTGTTCACCACTGAAGGTGAGGCTGGACACACCGTGCCCAGCAATGATGGCAGTCATACCATTCTCAATAAATCTGGACTGGCAGGACCGTGCAGAGACTCTCTGAAGGGCAGGTGCTGAAAGGCTTTGACACATGCATTAAAGGGGCAGTCTGTACCTTTAAAGGGAGGTTCTGAAAATAGTTTGGGCAAAAGGGGAAGTTGTACCCTCCCCCCCCCCCGCCCACATGTGAATGGTGAACACTGGTTAAACAGTGAACTGATTAGTTCACTGTTTAAAGATTTTAATGCAAGAAAGCAAACTGTATTTTCCACTGCGCAAGTAAAAGCAAGATGACCATCTCAAAATACATCCAGTCTTTTTATGCTTTTTACTGTCTTTTTCATTTATTGGGAGAAAAAAACTTTTCACACACTTGACTATCTGAGTTATCTCTCATAAAACTGCTGAGACAATTCGGAATGACTCAATTAATTTTACGATAAATAATTGAGATTGTAGGCTAATATACAGTGTCGTTCAAAAAGTTTAGAATCGCTCAGAAAATTTTCCTTAAACTCAAATTTATCTTAAATAAGTTACAACTTTGTTTTCATCAAAGAATCCTCCATCTCAGCAATGAAAGCCTGTTGCATTCTAGCTGTCGGTTTGCTGAGGTACCCTGCAGAGATTTCACCCCCTGCTACCTGAAGCTCTTCACATGAATTAGACTGGCTTAACAGGCACTTCGTTTGTACCATACGGTCAAGCTGCTCCGTCAACATCCATGTTGTTCTGGCCAGTTTAATCTTTTCTATTATTGACCAGTATCAGATAAGTTTTTTTTCTTTGAAACTTTGCCTAAAAGTTTGCCATCCCGGAGTCTCTTCACTGCTGAAGATGCGACTGGTGTTTTGCAGGTATTATTTTAAAAAGCTACCAGCTTAGCAGCCGGGTGAAATCTGCCTGTCAACCTAGAGAGTCAGATGTTTTTATCCCTCTGCGTAGATCTGTATCTGGGCCTCCCACTTCTCTTTCTGTCCTCGTTTGAGCCAGTCTGCGCTGTTCAGCAAAGGCGGAAGTACATACCTTTGTAAGATAGTTTCAGTTTCTCAGCAATTTCTCACATGGCATAGGCCTCATTTTACAAAACGACAACAGGCTGACAGGTATCTGAAGATAGCTTTTTTCTTTTTGATCATTTCGAGACCATAATCAGAGGTGGGTATTTCAGGTCCAGAGCGTACAAGTCCAGACCAAGATTTTGTTTCAACCAACCAGCTGAATATAAAGAGTCACAGTCACAGAGTACTTAACTGGTTTGTTGACACAAAATCTTGGTCTGGACTTTTACTCTCCGGACCTGAACTACCCACCTCTGACCATCTGCAAATGCTAATGATCCAGATACTCTAGTAGCAACAAAGGCCAGTTTAATTGCTTCCTTAAACAGCACAATGATTTTCAGCTGTGCTAACATAATTGCAGGGTTAAAAAAGGGGTTTTCCCATGATGGATTAACCTATTCACATGATAACTTAGGGACAGCCAACACAACGTGTCACTGGAGCACAGGCTTGGTGACTGCTGAAAATAGGCCTTTGTACAACTGTAGAAATTGAAAATGCTATTTTAACGAAAAACTATGATATTCATTCAAAATAAGGAAAATTCTCAGTGATTCCAAACTTTTGTGATAGTGTATATAATAAATGGAGATTATACAAATAAAATCTTATAGGACTCTAACTTCAAGATGTAATACATTGCAATGAGATGGATAGGTAGTTGTGTTTGTTTAATCTTTTTATTTTGGTTACATGAAACAGAAAAACAGAAATGGTAATATAGACATGAAGACATATTTGTGTGATCTGTCTGATTGTCTCTCTCTGTTAATTTGTATGATGGAAGCGTTCACCAGGGAGCAGGTGGACATCGCCACCCAGGGCTGGTTCATTGGAGTGATGTGCGCCATTGCTCTGCTGCTGGTCATCCTGCTCATCGTCTGCTTCATCAAAAAGAGCCGAGGGGGAAAGTACCCCGGTAACAGGATCTTCATCCGCTAATGGAGCCCCCCCCCCGGTGTTTCCACTACATCTCCATAAAATGCATGATCCCTGCTCGACTCATTGTGAAAATTTACACCTCCGTTTCTGCCATTAGGGCAGAATGAACTATTCGACTTTTTGAATGTGTAATGTAAAATGTGTTTGCTGAGTGTGTCATTGTTTTCCTTCGTGTCTCTTCACAGTTCGGGATAAGAAAGACCTACCGTTGGATTCGCTGGATCCAAAGGATCAGGATGGTTCTTTTGATTACAGGTTGGTCACCTCTCCTGAATTAGAAGTAAGAAGTTGGTGGACTCTATCAATAATTTTATATGGTTATCTCTCAAGATACATGATTCATGATATATCATGAATATCACGATACATGATATTATCCAGTACACAGGAAAGACTCTTAAGGTACTGCAATGTCAACTTGCAAGCCCCTAGTAAAGTACAGGTCTGTACTGATCTCCAGGCTTCTTGACTAGTTTACCAGTGTCTAAACTCTCTTTCAGCTGTAATAATCATCCTACATCCAAGCATTATCTCAGTAATTGAGATAGTAATTATTTGTTAGACAAATAATTTGCACTATTTTGATAAATATTCATATTTATCCATATACCCACCATCCATCCATCATTTTAATAACCAGTTACCAAACTAATGTTTTGTTGATCTGGAACCTACCCAGTGAACATGTGAAATGTCTCTCCATCACACAGACACAGGCGCACACATACTGTACATACACATGCACACTTTTACACTAGGAAGATTTTACACCTGCTTAAAGAAAAACACAGAAGATGTGTGACCCCACAAATACACAAGCGAGTGAACCTGCACCACCACTGGTGTAGAGCAGCGATGATACCTGCTTTTCTAGCTTGCTACAGTCCCCTCACATTCTTCAGTCACCAGCTCTTTTTACAGTGCCCCCATTGCCATTTTCCCAAACTTATGTGAGCCGCTGTTTTCTTCAGAGAACGTGAAACAGTTTGTTTAACACAGTGATGAATTCAGGTATTTGGGGTGAAATATAGAGAAAATATGAAGCCCTAGAAGCCAGTCATACCCTAGAGACTGGCAAAAAGCGGCATGTTATCTGTTAAAAATATAAGAATATGGCTAGTTTCAGGTGTCAGTTAAATGAAATGCAAAATGAAATGAGCAGGATCATTAACAAATTTTGCATCTTGTAAAAATTAATGTCTTAGAAAAAGGCATTTTCTAGGCTAACAGAGGCTATATTAGACCATAACAACATCCATCAGTTACGTCACGGTCACTGTTTCTGTACCACTTTCTTAGCTCTTTCTTTCTCCATCTCTCTCCTTTTCTGCTCCATGTTCCGTTTTTGTGTTTTTGCTTCATGCTCCATCGGACTGATGAAGGTCTTTCGAAAGGTATGAAAGTAATGAAACGTCCACATCATAATTCAGCTAGTGTCATTAACACCAAGATGAACATTAATTAATCTGAATTTATGCTTCCAGAATTAATCAATTAATGATTAATCCATTAATCACCGAAAGGCCATTAAGTAACACTCCTGGAGTTTGGGGAATCACACTTTTTCACTCTGATTCTGATTTCCTGTTTTGTGCAAACAAAAACAGAAGCCAAAAGTAATGTTTTCATTCTAGAAGGATTGGTGATTTGGGGATTTTAAAAGGACACTTTCAAAGTATGTTTCAATGAAGGTTTCAAATTTCACGCAATAAAGGCTGTTGTTATTTTAATACACCCTTTAGGATAAACCGTGTCTCCACTCTTCCTTATCCCAAACGGTACGTATGGCCCCCTGAGATTAATAAAGTCACAATGTGAGTCTTTCTCATCACAGAGATAATCGATTAAAAAAAATCAACAACAAAACATTCAATTGTGTTTGGAGTTTCCAAGTGAAACTCGACCCATCTTTATGTGTGTCCCCATATGGTCAAATAACACTTTTGCATTCCAGTGCTGGTTTTATGAAGGGAGACAGTGGGATTTTTATGTATTTTCAACAGACATTTGCATGACAAAAAATGTCTGCTCTGTTCTCAGATTACATGGTAACTCAATTCATCCTGACTCATGATTAAAATCAACCTGATTCAAGACCAAACTAAAGCTAATGTTCTGGATCATCATTCCTGCCTGGCAGTGGTCCCAGCTGGTTGTGCAACACGTGACATTATATAATGTCTTTATAAAATGTTTTTAAAACCTGTAAATGATCTATCATTCATTATGATGTTATGCTTGCATTACAACAGAACAACAGAGAACGAAAAAACTCTGAGTGCTTTGAAATACGCAGTTTGTTTTTATCATGAGCGCAGGTTGTTGGAAAACCAGGAAACGATTGTCCTGCTTACTAACCACAGTAAATATTTATACTGCTTCTGTCTTGAAACCAAAAACCTGCAGTGGTCAATCTTGTAGTCTTTTTCTAATCCAATGGAGGGGGGGGTTGTTGCTTCATAACCAGCAGGTAGTAGTAAAAAAAAAACTAATCATGTTGAAAATATTCATTTTTGCATATCGGACAAGGTAAATCCTCCCAGACCTTTTTGAACAAAAACAAGTGGCTGATGAATCTCTTTGCTCCTTCTGCTCCTCACCCCAACCCATCAGTGAGGAGGACAACAAACCCCTGCGGGGCAGCCAGATATCCCTGGACGGCATGGTGAAGATGCAGGAGAGTGACGACAGCCTGGTGGACTATGACGGGGGCGATGGCCAGTTCAATGAGGATGGATCCTTCATTGGCCAGTACGCTGGGAAGAAGGACCGCGACGATAATGAGGGCAACCTGAGCTCAGAGGCCACCTCCCCCATCAACGCCATCTACTCGCTGGCGTAGTCCTGGAGTAGGCCACCACCTGGCTGAATGGCGTATTCACCAGCGCATACTTATACATTGTGATAGGAGACATGAGTCATTGGAACTCATGTTGGATGGGCTTTACCATGACCTGTCAATCAGCAACTGCATTACAAAGGTTACCTACTAAATAAATAGCATGACATGTATTAGTCAGTGTCAGTGACTGACAGCCCATGGTAATCCCACGCTCTGTGAGTTAGGAAGCCTCTTTACCCTCCTCACTGATTATATACCCAACCCCAAGAAAACTAAAGAGTCCAACCTCTGTGAGGGCACGGTGTGTCCATCTCCTGTTGTTTCGTCAAAGTCTGCGGACGACTCTTGAACTCGATTCATCAGACCCGGATCTGTTTCTTTATCAGTCTTTCAACATCGGAGCAGTGCCGTGCATTTCAGGTTTCCTTTTCTTCATCTGTAAGGCATGTCCATCCCTACGAAAGGGAATCCCAGCATTGGCTGAAATATGCCAACCACCACGTGAACATTCCAATGTTTCATGATTTGTCAAAATGTAAAGTTACTAATCTGATAACTGTTTATTGAATTGATTGTTTTAACATGTAATATAACACAGTCACAGTATCATCATAAAAGACCGGGATATTCCAAGTTTCCCTAATATGTCACCTGCACGGAATAATCTTTTAGACAGTTCTTAGACACTCTTTTACACCTTTCATAAAACGTGATTCAAAGTAGTGTAACTGTGAAAAAATATAATTTTATTTTAAAAGTTAATTTTCACTTCTTTTTTATCATCTCAGTTCTGTTTTTATACTGTTATTTGTGTATGTACGTATGTTTCAGTTATACAGATGATAGATACAATGTATCCAAAACAGGTCATTCAGGCTCAACAGCAGTAAATGGAAGAACAGCTGTGAAGGTGCCATCTAAAAGTCTTAATATTTCTGGATTCTGGCATAAAACCCAGCAAGCCGATTCATAAATATGCCTCATTTTAGTATCGTAATGTTTGCTTGTCTCACAAAGAGCCCTGTTGTCGTACATGTGAGCAAAATAACTGAATTCTGCAAAGGAAATATTTAGCTGTACCTATGGGTCAAAGTGTCATTTATTTCTGTTAAAGGTGTCAGTAAAGTAAGAAGATATGAATAAGAGGAGTGCATCCTGGTGTGTGCACATTAAGCCCTAAGATCTAAGTTTATTCTTCTAAGTTTATTCTAGCATATCAACAAAGTCTCATGGGTTTTTAATTAAACCTCTGCATATCTGTAATGGCTGCACGCCATTCAAAGACCCTCTTTGTGTTTCCTTAGTCATCATAAACAGTGACCAGGGACCCCGAATCCATAGGTACTGGGAATTACAAATACGGTTCATTTGAAGTTGCCTAATGCCAACACTAATTCCAGTTTACATGGGGGATGGTGATAAATGTAGTTATCGGTCCAGAATCATGCAGAGAAAGAGAAGATTGTATTCCCTGTTATGTATTTAAGGGCCTGTTAGAGGAAGAGACGTGGTTAACATTTCCATTAGTCTTAAATTCATTCGCAGTATGGCGTATTTGGTCCTATTTTCCTTACTCTGATCACAAATCATCTTTATTCACAGAAAAACTCTTCCTTTCTTTGGTACTACTTGGAAATATTGATCCATGATGTTTGTCTTTTCTGTTGGCTTACATGACATGTTCATAGTCAAAAATAGTTTTTAGTGCAAAGGTAAATTAATGTCATGAATTAATATAATATAACGGAATATCAGGAAGTCTGTCAGATGTAGACATCTCAAATCAAATTGTATGTGTTTAACATCTTAACAAGTTTATGTCTGAAATTATTTTTAATTTATGATGCTACAATAATACAATATACTATATGGTCATTTATATATATATCATTACATTGTCTGTTTTATTGTACAGAAAAGTATGGTGCCTAAAATTATGTGTTGAAACATATAAGTGTCAATGCCAGTATGAAATGACAACAAATTTATGTTTAAAAATGTACACTACAAGTTAAAATGTACATTTTGTTATTTATATTCCAGTCACTTTTTTACATTTATCACTATACCATACTTTTGTGAACATTTTGTAAACTTACGATATACCTATAAATTATGTCAGTATACTGAACTTGCAACACAAAATGATGTCAGATTTATTCTTCTTGCCCCCACATGTTCCTATTCCTTAACCTTTCTCTTTTCTTTTATCTCTATTTTCCACTCTTCCTCATTCTTATCTCCCCTTATCCTCCTCCAGCTTTCATTTGACAGTAAATTATTAATTAATATTGTTCCTGTAAGTTTATTGTGTTAGAATTCTACTAGCTGTGCTCAGGTGTATCAGAACTGTACAATATCAAAGTGCAGGTCTGCCTGTTATCATTTTCAAATATATAGCTTCAAAAGTTGCAGTGAAAAACACCTTTTGTACCATGCCCTGCCATAGTTTTCACTGGATGAAGCCTGTCTATGGATAAAACTGTCTGGTTTGAAATAAATGTTGTCATTTTGGAATGTGTATTGTTTCAGCAAAATATTAAATGTATTTATGAGTTTATTCGTTTTCAGCCTCCAAAGTAAAGTGCAATAAAATGTTATCTGTGGTAACACTTTTAAAGGCAAAAGGCTCACAGTGTAAAAAATCAAGCACAGCAAGTTAAAAGGCTGGTGTTTGGAAAGCATTATTTCATAAAGCATAAACAAGCTTGTAAAAGCTGCAGTTCCTTGACTGACAGTCACATGTTGGACGCACATCTTAATGCAGCGGGGATCCTGTGGGTGATTTTCTGAGAGCTGAGAAATGTGATCTAAATGCATGGACTGGGTGGGGAAGAGGACTGGGTGGGATAAAGCAGCAGGAATCTGTAGCAAAGGGTTGGATTGAAGGTAACACTGCTAGCTCCTACTTCGTGAATCATATTGTCACAAAGGACAAAACAATAGATTTTCCAGCAAACCTGAAGAGAACAAAAAAGTGAAGGTGACATACACCTCTGCTAATATAATAAAATGGGAATTAGCACTGAATGCAAATCTAAATGTCATATTTTTGCACAACAATTAAATATAAAAATCATAGATCTTGTTAATGTTCCTTAGATAAAGTAGCTCAACATACACCCAACAATATAAAATGAAGGGGTGCTGTGTAAATATTACTGTTTAGTGCAGTGCTGTCTTTACGAATTTCCCTTTCATGAATTGCAGTCTCCCGCTAGAGGGGGCAGCTGACCATGGAAATATACAAGAAAAAAAAATCAAATTTTCTCTTGTAACTGGAAGTGAGGAAAATTAACATTTATGATGCGAGCTTTATGGTTTTAATGTACGACGGCGACATACATTTTGGAAGTAGGATTCTGAATTAATAACATTTTGCATATAACATGATGCCTAGACAAGACAGATGTATCACCACTAACGCTGCGACTTAGATACTGGCTGGATGACTGAAGTTTCGAGTCAAGTTTTATTATTTTTTAAAATAAAATGTATGTTCTGTAAATACACATTAAAATACACAGACAAATTAAAACTAGAATTCAGGACTGATTTACTCGGGCCTTAAATTTTCCAATATCTCAGACATACTTCATGTTACACAATATCTATCAGCGTCTGCGCATACCCAATGAAAGGAACATAGGTCAATGCAGATTCAGTCCAAACTGATAGTGAAGGGCAAAGTTCGCTGGTACAGTGGGAGATCGGCTGACTGCAATTGAAAGGTGGCAACATACAGAACGGACTTAGGCATGCAGTGTTGATGTGGCATGATACAGACAGACTGCGATACGTTACTGCAGTTTCCATTTTGCAAGAGTACAGTGGCACGAGGCAGGAGTGGGGAATCACGTGGCGAGACACCATGAGTAGAGAGTGGGGCGGACAGCATGATTTTTTTCATTGCATGTCAAATTAAAAGTCTTATGGGAACACCTTCTGTGTTTAAATCAATCGAACTCTTACAGGCTGTTATCAAGCCTATGAAATTTGACATGATAAGAACTATCATAAGAACATGATATAATCCATGATAATAAAAACACGATAACCATTCTTCAAAGCTTATATGTTGCGTTCACCAGTATGTACATCTTGCGAATGTGAACATAATTTTCCCGACAATACTGCATGACAGCGAATGAAAAAAATCATCATTCACTGAAGATAGAAAAAATATATAACCGGAATAATTTGCAGTTAAAACAGAAAGTAAATCCATCATGTGGTTTCCGTACTCCAAACTTATGCTATATTATACAGCCCCGATCTGTGAAGTCCCGGTGGCTCCCACTTGATTCAGGTGGCCAGGTAAGTAGGGGGAATTACTTCGCGGTAGCAGGTCTGGGATCATACAGCAGTTACAATAAATACAACATATGAGAAAATACAAGAGAAACTGCAGTCCCCCTGTATCCGTGGGTGATACATTGTACCACAATGGCGAACAACCCGCGGACCCCATCTATAAAGGGATTTTCGTGCACTTTCATACGGTACTTGATAGATTATGCACAGCAATACATTACCAACATTAAAACATTAATAATAAAGTAAACTGTGTTTTATTACAGGCAGTGGTGGGCAGGCTTCCGCTAATCTGCTAACTGCTAATTAGCGAAGTAACTTTTCTTTAGCGAATCAGCATTTCCGCTAAATCTGTAAACCTTTAGCAGATCGATTTGCTAAATTTAGCTACGTTAACTGTAAATCCGCTGTCATTTTTTGCAAGTAAAATGAATAAAGTTTAACGGTCAAACACGTTTGTAAATGCTTAAATCATACACATCCTGTCTGTTGTGAGCGTGTCTGCAGCAGTTTATATGGCATGCTGTTGGATAGTGTTAACGCACGACCGGCGCTTTTCCACTGGCATACAGGAACCGAGCCGCACCCGAGTCGACCCGAGCCGTACCCGAGCCGCACCCGAGCCGTACCGTGAAGAGGGACAGCGCGGCCCCAGCTTGTTTCACTTTCCCACTGCAGAAGACTTAGCTCGTTAAAGACACTGCCGAGTTTGGAGAGTGACAGCTAGTAACGTAAAACCGAAGAGACGCTTATTTACTGTTTCCACGATGTGCACCATGATTTACTATGTGCATTTTTTTACCGTTTGCTAATTCCAACGGAACCCCATAGGTGTCATGGTAGAAAAAATATTATCTCATAGTAATTCGTGCTTTCGAGTTAATTCATACTCTCAGGTTAGTAACTGGTGCTTTCGACGTACTTGTCTGAGCTCTCGTTACTAATTCGTCCTCTCGAGTTTGTAATTCGTGCTCTCCGATTCGAGGGAAGAAATTACTAACACAAATTAGTAACTGAAGAGCACGAATTATTAATAATTAGCATAAATTTTGCATTACAAATCCATTCCTTTCAGCTGTTCTATAGTACTTTTTAAGTAGGAGGTTGTACATTTTCAAGGTCTGACTTTTCCTGGAATGCACCACGATGTTCAGTACTACCAATGAAGAATAATATATAGAATATATATTTTTTCCCTGCAGATAATCCATGTGCACAACATGGGGGTATCTCCGTGCATTTCGGCTAATCAGATGGTGGTGATGCAACCAGCTCGGTTTTGTCACACTTTCGGCCCTGTTAGTAAGTAGGGCCACGTCAGTGCGTTTATGGCTCGGGTATGGCTCACTTATCGTGCATGGTTCTTGGTGGAAGTGAAAAAGCGCCCGATGTGATTGGTCAATAACTAGTCAAATTTAAGGTAGTCTGGGTTGAATGTAAGTGAAGATAAAGTCCATTTAAACTGGGGTAACCCTGACCTAAGCGGAGAATAGAGGCCTGTATCACGAAGCTGGATTTCTTGCTTGTCAGATTTAAGGTACCCTACTTGTCAGATTTAAGGTACACTAGTTTAAATGGACTTTATCTTCGTTTACTTGTATTTTGCCCAGATAATCATAAATTTGACAAGATCTGACTAAACTCGAAATCATGCTTTGTGATACAGGCCCCGGTTGTATTTTCCATGATCTGGTTGACAAAGCTATAGACCAGGGTTATTCAAATCACGATCCTCAAGGTCCGAGCCCTGCTGATTTTCCAGCCTTCCTTTACCTGTGAGCCAGGTGTGAAGCCTGTGGCCAATCAGAATCAGTAACTATTTAACTAACTACCTGGGAGAACTGAAAACAAGGCCTGGATTTGGAATCGAGGTCCAGATTTGAAGAACCCTACTATAGACCAATAAAGACCCTCCTGCCTAGTGTAAACAGTACCATGTTTGTAGTAAGAAACCGGCTCCAGTGAGGGCAAAATGTCAGCATGGGTCAATTGCAAAATAGGATTTCTGAGAAAAATGCTTACATCTCGTACACAGAGTATCATAGAAAGAAAATTTCAGCGCAGATTTATTCTGGAGACTCTACATAAATATACCCTGGTAATCATTTTAGTCTGACAGGTAGGACTAGAGTATAACCTCTCACTTTTTCACTTTCTCACAATTTCAGTTTCTCTTTGGTTTTAGAGCCAAAAGCCAAACTGAAGCTAAATTCATTTAATAAGAATTATCTCTCAGTTTCCACTAATATTTTTTTAGTGATCTATCAGTTTAGTGTTGTGGAATTAAACTTTGGAGTTAGCGGATTAGTGGTTATCAAAGCTAACGTTTTGGATAGCTGTGCCGACCACTGATTAAAGGTTACGGTATCGCAGGATTGGCAACTCTCATATATCGGCTCAGCCAAGAAATCTTACGGCAAATCTATATTATTCCATTATAAACTTAAAGTTAGCTACATCAAAAGCACTGGGGATAGTTGGCAAACCCTACGGACTATTTGCAAAGTAATAAAACTGTTGCATACATGAAAATCTGTGTGCAGTCTGAAAATCTCACTCCAGCCAGCTGGCCAACATTGGCCACCCTCGTACTGTAACTGTCTCTCTCTGGAATGAAAGGGATTTTTGCGTAATTCTCATGACGGTAGAGCAATGAAAAAATTCTATGTATCATGGG
>JAODLD010000113.1:1425271-1436313 GCA_026781065.1 Mormyrops boulengeri
AGATCTACACAGGTATCGGTACTCGGTATCGGTGGGTACTCAAAAATAAGTATTTGTACTTGTACTCGGTCTCAAAAGATCGGTATCGGTGCATCCCTAATAAAAACCATTAACATTCAATATAAAACTAATACACACATGAAAAAGCACACACACAAAAGCGATAAACATGAAATAAATGTCAATTTCATACTCCTAATTGAGAGCAGACACACACACACCACCTTCGTCTCGCCATAATTTCCTTTTTAAGTTCTGCAGTTACTCTCACTACTGTCCTCTTTGGTTTGCTGGTATCACTGCTCACGATCTATGGGGCCACGATTACTGCGTCACTAAATGTAAAGCACAAAACTGTTGATAATTTTAAGTTTCTGGGTGTAATTATTGATTCCAATTTTACTTTTAAAAAGAACATAAAAAGGATATCCAAATGTGTCAGAGCTAGTTTAGCTAATTTTAGGTATATTACACACCAATTATCACTTCCTGCTGCTAAATTGTTTTTACATTCCATGATTTTTTCACACCTATCCTATTGCTCTACAAGTTGGGCACAGGCAGGTGTGACTGTCTTACAACCCTTCGGCACTCTCTATAAACAGGCTATAAGTTCTGGATAAAACACCAAGAAATTACCATCATTGTGCCATCATAACAAAATACAACTTATTGACTTTTGAATGTTTTATTCGTTTTGCTGTTATGTGCTTGATGTATAAACTTGTTCATGATCTTGCACCGCCACCTCTCAAACAATGCATATTATTTTGTAGAGAGAAATTGCGAGTCTCTAGGTCCTCTATGAGAGGTGATTGTTATGTGAGTTTCAGGAAAACCTCTTTTGGCCAGTCAGCTTTTTCTGTTTGTCACGCCCAGCCTGTATCGCCCTCCTGTGGACCACGCCTTCCTGTTAACCCCGTGTGGCATCCTTCCGTTTACCTGCTGTTTGGCATTTCCTGCTTGTAGTCCTGTGTATATAGTCCGCGTTCTAGTCTGTTTCCCCAGATCCGTCATTAACGTTCGTATGCTATGTGCTCCTCTGTCTGCTTGTCAAGCCGAAATAAACCCCGCTTTCACCCGTATTCCCGTCTCGCCCGCCCGCACGGCGTGACACTATTAGTGTAGTAGGAAAATGGAATTCAATTCCAGTTCATATTAGAGACTGTACAAGTTTCAGCCAGTTTAGAATATCTTTGAAGACATGGCTGAAGGCTAATTAAAGATGTCATCATTAACACAATCACTTTTTTGTGATATGTATTGTTTTATATGCTGTTATATTTGTATTGATAGTAGTGTCTTTGTCAGGACTCAAGTTTTGAAGACAGGCAAGAATGTCATTCCACTAACCCAGCCCCCGCCCCGTCCATTGTCAGGGGGTCAAAGGGGGCGCAGGTCGGATGAGCCGCAGGAATGGGGGGTGTTTCATTAATAATTTTATTATTAGTGTTTGTTATTAATTGCTTAGACTTGTGGAACAAAAGATTTGATACATGGCAATTCAGAGAGAGAGAGAGAGAGAGAGAGAGAGAGAGAGAGAGATAGAGATTATAATGTGAGAATATGTGAGTCATCTTGTGATAACGAAATATGACCTAGACTACTTGATCTGAACAGGTGTTGTTGTCAGTGAACGGGCTGTAAAACTCTTGGCTAAGTTTAGGCTACAGACACTCAGCATTGAAAAACTGATGCTAATTATCCGGGCAACATTCTCTAACACAGTCAAGTTGTCATTGTTTGTGTCAAACAAGTTATTAATTTGTTGTAACATTAAAACAGAAGATGACTTACTCTGTGAAGTGATGCCCGGAGCTCCAATGGATGGGATCAACGAAATTTTCGTTACAAGTAGCAGAATCACGCGAAGAATTCTAGGATGCCTTTTCATTGGTTGTTGTGTTGCATTTTACCCAGATACAATACTGCTATTTTCTGATTGGCTATTGTGTAGGCTTTTTCTTTTTTTGATTGGCTGGTAAGTGACAGGCTCTAGGACTCCAGCGGAGACGCGCTTGTTTCATATTGAGGCGCTACGGTGCCGCGGTCTGAGATATTGAGCGCTGCGGCATATTAGCCTACTAATTATTTTTCCGCGTGAGAAATACAATGTGTGGCGGGAGTGCGTGAAAAGACTGAAAAGAGTGACTGTCACGCTCAATGCGTGACACTTGAGAGCCCTGCTTTGTGTATATGTAGTCCTGTGTTATTGTATATAATGTTAAGGGAGATGATGATGTGGCTGTTATATGTATCTGTTACATGTTATGTTGTTTTAGTATGTTGTCGTTTTTGTTCAGCCTCCTGCCCAGGGACCAGAGAAGTAAATTAGCTGTATAACTAACTCTGGTATAGGATTTGTTCTGTACATGGCCCCTGTTAAATAAACTTTTAAAAGAATAAATAAATTCACACGTCAAACTCGGTGGAGATGGTAGGGCGAGACTGAGAGCGATTCATCGGCATCGGCATCCCGGCAGGTGCGCTTCTTTTGTCCGCAGCCCATCGCGAGTTGCGGCTTGATTTTTCTCGACCGGCCCGTTCGAGGTCAGAATTGGTATATAAGTATTTCCTTGCCACTGTTGCTTCTGGCTTGCTCTCTGGGGGCTTTGGGTGGGGATGCTGTAAAGCGCTTTGAGACAATGTCACGTTGTTAAAATGCGCTATACAAAAATAAATTTGTTTGTATACAGAACTGAACGCGTCTCGACCCATACAAGTTTTAGCAGGAATGGTCAAGTTCCAAGGTTCTACTGTATAGTGTTGATTATAATATTTCATAAAGCTCCAATGAAAGTCATCTATAATGCATTACAAAGCATCATTAATTCTTATACTAACCATTATGGTGCATTAAGTATTCTAATTCTGAATCATGCATTATGAGGTATTATAATCAACACTGTAATGCCGTATGACTGTCAGTGCAATACGCTGAAATGCTTTATTAATTCTTATACGGACCATTATAATGTACTATACTTGTGCTGTAATGCATGATTTTCTGAAGCTGGCTGTAATGCATGAGAGCTTTAAGGAAAGTTTTACTGAGAAGTTAATAATACGTACATATAAAATGCATATATTGCATGTTTCCAGTTCTGTTTTCATAGAGAAATTGCATGTTTTTTAATAGGCTTCATCCTTCTTGCTCTGAGCCACTTGGGTGAGTTAATTTAGCTTTAATATTGTACTGAGAAGTAACTCTGACAATGTTTTGGTACTGACCCGGCATCATGCCACTAACATAATGTTATGGTAAGAACCCACTGTCTGTTGCTGCAGGTTCTACTTCACAGCTTATATGCTACTTCACAAACTGGTCCCAGTACAGACCTGGAATTGGGAAATACCTACCAAATGATATAGATCCAAACCTGTGCACTCACCTGATCTACGCTTTCTCTGTCATCAACAACGCCAATCAGCTTTCTACCTATGAGTGGAATGATGAAACTCTGTATCAGTCCTTTAATGAGCTAAAGCACAGGTGAGTGTCACAAACAGTATAAAATATACCAAAATTGCAACAAAAATCACGAGTGTACATTACATAAGAATATAGAACCATCTCATTTGGTCTGGATTTTGTCAACAGAAACCCCAGTCTTAAAACTCTTCTGGCTGTTGGTGGATGGAATTTTGGTTCAGCTCAGTGAGTAACAGAACTATTCGGCGTTTATAAACACCGCATATGAGGATTCTTGTGCTGGAGTTGCAGTCATGCATTGTTTCTCCTTAGTCTTAATCTGTTGTTAACAATTAGCTAAATGTATTTGGTCCAATGACTTTTTTTCTTCCAGTGAGTCACTTGTTTTGAAGCACTTTTGAACTTGTGAGTCATTCTTATTAATAACAAACCCAATACACCACTAATATGGTTCCTGAACCCTCCCCAGGTTCTCCACCATGGTCTCAACATCTGCTAATAGACAGACGTTCATCAGCTCTTCTATCAGTTTCCTACGCAAGTATGGCTTTGATGGGCTGGACCTCGACTGGGAGTATCCTGGGGCTCGAGGGAGCCCCCCAGAGGACAAACAGAGATTCACACTACTGTGCAAGGTTAGCCAAGAATTTTTGTTGGACTCAATCGGCTTATAAATACTGACTTAGATTTAGTCTTTCACTTGAGATGGATAGTTCAGGTCCAGAAAGTTAAAAATCCAAACCTAGATTTTGTGTCAACCAACCAGTTGAGTACTGTTATTGTGACTCTTCCTGCTCAACTGGTTGGTTGAAATAAAATCAACAGTCCACACTATCAATAGTGTGGATTTTTACTTTCTGGAACTAAAGTATCCACCTCTGCCTTTGAATGGAAACTGTAGGAGCTTTTAGAGGCCTACGAGGATGAAGGCAGGAAAACAGGACGTCCCAGACTGATGCTCACGGCTGCAGTGGCTGCTGGGAAAGGGACTATTGACGGTGCTTATGAAATTGCTGAAATTGGGAAGTAAGTCTGGATCTTTAGGTTGAAAAACAGAATTTATAAATGTTTTGACTAGACAAGCAAAAAATGAATATTACAATGATGTAAATAAAAGCTACATATGAGAGATGTTGGTCTTCATAATGCTGCTATCTTAGGTACCTGGATTTCATCCATGTGATGACTTACGACTTCCATGGTTCTTGGGAGAGAGTTACTGGACATAACAGTCCTCTGTATCAGGGCAGCCATGACACGGGAGACTTCATCTACTTCAACACGGTACAATGACACACCTCTGAGCCACACAGCTCTCTTGTGCACTGGTGATTTATCGTGTGCTCTGCATTCCCTTCTGTAGGACTTTGCCATGAGGTACTGGAGAGACCAGGGAGCGCCTGTGGAGAAGCTGAGGATGGGCTTCGCCACCTATGGGCGCTCGTTCCTCCTGGCTTCACAAGCAAGTGGAGTTGGTGCTCCAACTAACGGACCCGCCTCAGCTGGTCCGTATACCCGCGAGGGCGGCTTCTGGTCCAGCTATGAAGTAAGTCAAGTATCCATTAAACTCATGCTGTCTGCCAACTATGAACTCAGATTTTTCCATATTTAAAACATTTCAAATTTCTTTTTCCAGATCTGTACGTTCCTGCAAGGTACCAATACTCAGTGGATCGAGGACCAGAAGGTTCCATATGCCACCAAAGGAAATGAGTGGGTGGGATTTGATAACCAAGAAAGCTTTGAGACCAAGGTAAACAAATTCATTCATGGTTAGAGACTCACAGATAAGTTCATATGAATATGATGTAATGGTGTCCTAAAAATATGCATGCTGTAGAAGATCCGGCCTGAGCATCCCGTAGCGGGCTGGGAGGAGGGCATGTATGCTGGAAACCATGAGCCACGATTCTTAACTTCCTGTCGTGTTCCTTCAGGTGCAGTACCTTCAAAACAACAGCTTTGGAGGAGCCTTTGTCTGGTCTCTGGACCTGGATGATTTTTCTGGCCAGTTTTGTGGAAAAGGAAAATATCCTCTGATCAGTCAGCTGCACAAGCTTCTCATTTCAGGTTTGCCATTCCAACCGGCCTCGCAATTTGTCAGTGGCATGCGCCTGCAGACACTTAACGATCACTCTGGTATTATTACTCCGCTATAGGAAAAGTCTCCAAAACATACTATTACATTATGAAACAGAGCTCTATGTGGAATTTAATGCACGAGAAGATTTTACTATCTGTTTAAAGTATGTCTAAACCAATTTTTTCTCTTCAGAGCCCCCCCAGCTACCACCTACAACCCCAAATTCATTACTTAATACAACCATCACTGAACCACCCCACACTGGCATCAGTGCCCCCACAATGACTACCCATGTAGCCCCCCGCCCAGCGACCAAACAACCCAACGGCAGCGACTTCTGCTCCGGCAGGCCTGATGGACTCTACCCCAAAGCGGATGACCTCAATGCTTTCTACAACTGCGGCAACGGTGTCACATATGTCCAGCACTGCTACACTGGCCTGGTCTTCAACAACAGCTGCAAGTGCTGTGACTGGCCCTAGAGACGACTGCAGTTTTTCAGCCAGTCCTCATCCGCTTTCTTGACATACCCTTATACCATGCAGACCATGTATCTGTGTATTTTCTAGGGCTGAGAAATCTTACAGCTTGCGTTACCTTTAGTCATACCGAGTTTTTATTCCTTTGCTCGCACTGGCACATGTTAACACACCCGTCTCATTTTGTTAGCTAAATGGGAGAATAATATGGGCAGAATTTTATGAAGACCTCTCTTGTATTATTGCCATCTGTGCATCTAACCTTTCTGAAAGCATTCAAATTCAGCTTATACTAGTATTTTTGTTAGAAATTAATAATCTATATATCAAGTTTATGCTAAACATTAAACAAATATTAAAATATGGGTCATTCTCACAATCAGTTTTGTGAAATACACTTTATTTTTTGTGTAGAACAACTGACATTACCAGAACTTTTTAGGTATACCAAAACTATGTCACGTCAATTGACCAAAGACTGGCCAAGATATGAGCTCCCTTCATGCTTGGCATCTTCACTGCCCAATTTGATAGGCTGTAGACGAATGAATGATTTTGAAAAAAAAATCCGTCTGATAACTTTTGAGAGGCTTTATCTGAAGATCATCTGTGCAAAATTTGGTAAAGATCCAACAAGGTTTGCAGCCATTGAAAACTTTTTGATTAAATCCAAAATGGTGACCACATAAGTTTGGTCGACTTGATAGGTTGTCGAGTCCCGTCTTTGGCATCTCTTAAGATATCACCGTCAAATCTGTATGTAGGGTGACAATCCATATCCGGTCTTTAGTGCACTGAAGGGGACTTTATTACAGAGCACACACACTGGATCACAAACAAAAGGACAGTGAAGGGTCCAAACAGGAGTCAGGGAGGATAATGACAGTGAAAAATTCAACAGTTTAGCCAATGAAATTGTATAATTTGAGTCTGTCTAAAGATTAGAGATTAATTGAGATTAATCACAGAAAACTGAGATCGATTAGATGCTTTTTAAAATTGATTCACAGCCGTAACATTTTTTTCTATATATTGCAGACACAAAGTGCATCATAAGATACTGAAGCTACTTTGCTGATCTTGCATCTGATTGGCTATCGGGCTGATGTATCTCCTGAAAGTGTACTGCTGTGGTTAATACACTTATGTTCTTCTGAAATGATACAACTAAAAATTAGCTGCTTTTATTTTATACACTTGCAGCATCTTGTGATAACAGAACCTTTATGGACATCATTTTGAAAGGGTAGTAGATACAAAAAATATAATAAAATCAAAAATTACTGACTTACTGGAAAGTCTGTGAGAACGTAATGTGGACAATAACTTGGCTTAAAGCAGTGGTGTACACAGAGAAATGACTTTGGGTGCGCCGTGGGAAAACAAGGTGTGCAAGAACTCCAGCACGCTAAAGTAATAATACTATAATACATACTGCACTATGATAACCATTGCTTACTTTCCTTAACGGTAGTTAGCATTGGCATATTCGGTCTGAAGAAATACAGGAAGCAAAGCTTGCAATGTCAGACCCCTGGGCTGTGGGCAGGCAAGCGCTCTGAAAAGTCACGCAAGACATTTCATGATGGCACTGAAAATTCCCTCCATTGAAGGTAGAGACCAACCTTCTCATTAAAGCCAGGCATTTTTTTTTAAAGTTCTGTAATGTTTCTACCAGGAATCCTGGAGTGCGACACGTAATTTAAGTTTAGTTTCACAAAACAAAAATGGCTAAAAGCATGCAATATCACCATTTACGCTGGGCTGTTGGCGATTTTAGCCACTTTGTGTTTTTCGACCTGCATATGGGATCCGACCTGCTTTGATCTCACTGTGTTGAGTCTGAAGAGCTGCTCGGACAGTGTATAATGAGCTTCATATTCATTATCTTTAACAGGTTTCAACCAGTTACAAAACAGGTCATCCAACAAGTTTTCATTGAGTTTGCTCTACGAAAAAATGACAGATGACATTACTTACTGGCTAACTTAGAGTAACGTGTTGGTTACATGAAGCTAGCGTCCCTCCCTCCCCTGCAAACAGAAATGATTACTGCTGGTTTCGCTCATACATGTGTGTGACGCTGAAATACAAATGGGTGGCAACATAAATAATCGTCCCATTCAAGAACATGTAAATCATGTGCCATTTTTAATATACTTAACAGATGGATTTAAGACATTTTAACAGCAATTAAGGCCTTAAATTTAAGACTTTAAGGGCTCGTGGAGCCCTGAGCTTACACATCACACGATCAATTGAAGATGCAGATATTTCACTAAAACAATCTCCAACGCAAACTAGATTTAGGTTTAAAATATTTTAGAATTTCAGTCAGAATGTCAGCAGGTATTAGCAGAATCAGGCCAAAGTGAGTGGGTGGTGTATGAGCTTAGGGTCCCCTTCACAATCAGCCGCACCACGGTTACCCCTCATCCGCGGCAGTGTTACACCTCGCTGAGACAGCGACAGACCATCAGCGCCCCGCCCGCTTCACAGCTCATGCAGGCTGCCATGGGGCTCTGGCAGCTCCCTGACGTCACAGTTCTGGATGAACTTGAAGTAGAAAAACACAGTGTCTTCATAATTCTTCGTGCCGATTCTCTCATTCACGCCATGAAACCTAGTCATGAGAGAGGTACTCAATAATGGGAATGAATGGCCGGGCCCAAATCGCAACAATGAAAATTGAGAACTATGTAAAAACCTTAAACATCTACAAGAATAAAACAATAATTGAAATTTCAGTCTGCCTGGCTATCCTATACTTCCATTGTCTATCAATCTTGGCACATCAACCTGCTAAATCTATGCAATTGCTTTGTATTGGTTATAATTCAGCCTGGTATCTAAAGCTATGACTTCCCTCATACATCCATCCATCCATCCATCCATCATCTGCCGCTTATTTGGGGTCGGTTCGCGGGGGCAGCAGTCTAAGCAGGGATGCCCAGACCTCCCTCTCCCCAGCCACCTCATCCAGCTCCTCCGGGGGAATACCAAAGCGTTCCCAGGCCAGCCCAGAGATCTAATCTCTCCAGCACATCCTGGGTCTGCCCCGGGGCCTCCTTCCAGTTGGACGTGTCCAAAACACCTCCCCAGGGAGCCGTCCAGGATGCATCCTAGATAGATGCCCAAATCACCTCAACTGGCTCCTTTCGATACGGAGGAACAGTGGCTCTACTTTGAGCCCCCCCCCGAATGTCAGAACTCCTCACTTTATCTCTAAGGATGAACACAGACACCGTGCGGAGGAAACTCATTTCGGCCGCTTGTATCCCCGATCTCATTCTTTCGGTCACTAGCCAGAGCTCATGAGCATGGGTGAGGGTAGGAACGTAGATCGACCAGTGAACTGAGAGCTTTGTTTTCTGGCTCAGCTCCCTCTTTATCCGCATTACTGCCGAAGCTGCACCCATCTGTCTGTCGATCTCCTGCTCCTTTGCTCCCTCACTCATGACCAAGACCCCGAGATACCAGAAGAGGGCAATCCACCCTTTTCTGGTCGGGAACCATGGCCTCAGACTTGGAGGTGCTGATCCTCATCCTGGCCACCTCACATTCAGCTGCAAATCGCCCCAGTGCATGCTGCAGGTCACAGCCCGGTGATGCCAACAGGACCACATCATCTGCAAAAAGCAAAGATGCGATCCTGAGGCCCCTGAACTAGACCCCCTCGGCCCCTTGGCTGCGCCTAGAAATTCTGTCCATAAAAGTTGAACAGAATCTTTGACAAAGGGCAGCCCTGGCAGAGTCCAACACCCACCAGGAACGAGTCTGACTTACGGCTGGAAACGTGAACCAAACTCTCACTCCGTTTGTAAAGGGATCTGATGGCCCACAACAACGGACCCCGTACCCCATTCTCCAAAACACCCCCCATAGGACACCCTGAGGGACATGATCGTATGCCTTTTCCAAGTCCACAAAACACATGTAGACTATTTCGGCAAACTCCCACAAACCCTCCAGTATCCTTGTGAGGGTGAAGGGCCAGTGTCCTACGACCAGGACGGAATCCACATAGTCGGACCAATGTTTTGGGTCAAGACTGTAGTTTTTCTCAGCCATGCACACTACCTTGCACATTAGTTAGAAAGATTTGAGCAGGAAGTTAAGAAATCAGACTTCATGGAACTTAACAGGTGTTTCACCATTCAAACATTAACAAGAGCGGCCTGCTGCACCTGCATCTGACAGGCAACCAGTTATTGGGTAACTACATCACTTACCATAACCATGTAGAAACGGAGGAGAAATGACACCCAACCAAATGTGACACTGCACTGACCCAAATAAGCCCTACCTGGGCAGCTACTTTACAGAGTTCACAAGTTTACAAACGAGAAGAGGCCATTCGGCCCATCGAGCTTGCATGGGGGGAATGAATTCAACTAATAGCTTAAAGTTGCTGAAATCTTATCTAGCTCTGATTTAAAGGAACTCAGGGTTTTAACTTGCGCTACACTAACAGGAAGACTATTCCATACTCTAACTACTGTACACCCTGTGTAAAGAAGTGCTTTCTCAAATCCAGTGTTCTCCTGCTAATTTACACCTATGGCCACGAGTTCTAGTAAACTAATATTAAACTAATACTGAAGTATATATTTGGCTGAACAGCATCCAGACCTGTTTCTTTCCCACCGCAGCCCGCTTCATCAATAAGGCCAGGAACACTCACTCAAATACTATTTCCTCATCCTAGTATAAGCATGCACTCTCTTAAACATGCATATATTTCCACTGCTGTATCATATTTCACATTCTATCCATTTATATTAGTACCTGTATATACCCTTATGTGTGTGTGTGATATATATATATATATATAAATACACACACACACACACACACACACACACACACACACATATACACTCACCTTCTCTCTCTATGTCTGGCACCAACCACCAAAGCAAATTCCATGTATGTATGAATGTACTTCCCCCCCTATTCTGTTAGAATCATATATACCTGGATCATGTCCCCCCTTAGTCTCCTTTGCTCGAGGCTGAACAGATTCAGCTCAGCTAACCTCTCCTCA
>JAODLD010000113.1:1436413-1501287 GCA_026781065.1 Mormyrops boulengeri
GAGGCTGAACAGATTCAGCTCAGCTAACCTCTCCTCATAAGACATTCCTCTAAGACTAGGAATCATTCTTGTAGCCCAAAAAGGTGTGTTTTACTGGGGTTTTAGTAACATCTATACATCTATGTTGTTCTACTGGAAGCTGTGCAGAAAATACGAGCACAAGCACCCTGGCACTTGGTGTGTGGAGTTTGGCACAAGAAAATAGTTCCTACATTGAACTGCTCACTACAAAGTCTGTGGATTATCTTCAGTGACCGGCTCATGATTTCTGGTAAGAGACGTCGCTGTTGGATTTTTCAAATGTACTTTTTTGGCGCTTTAACCACCACAGAAAGAATTCACTCCCGTTACAAAGAGAAGCCCCACATTTCTATGGCTAGTATCTCCAAAATGAGGATAAAGCCCCTTTAAAACACACCTTTTTTAGTTTGGGGGTGAACTGCCCGTTTAAGCTCAAATAATAATGTCTTCTGGTCCACAACACTAACCTCTTAGTATCCCCTGGTTTAAACCAGACAGGGGCAAAGCGGTATATGTTTTTGGTCAGCGTGGTGTAATGACGACTGTCTGTGTTTCCAATGCACAACCCTAGACAAACAAACAAAAAGAAAGTGAGATGACACCATGGATACGGGTTACGACTCTGTTCGGATTTAACTTGCCATAGGAGGAGCTGAGCCGCAAATGGCTTGGACCTCTAGGCAGTGTCACCTGGGGCTACTGCCACTTGTGGGAAGATATCCAGCACAGTTTTCTTGATCAGCTGGTATCCAAAGGACACGTCATCGTAGGGGCTTACAGGCACCGGGTCAAATCCATTCACCAGCTCAATATTCACCCGTTGGTCGTCCACCACCCCTCTGATTAGCCCTAGTACCTAGGATGGAAAGCTGAACGTCATCTGCTTGTGTGTCCTTCTCTAGCCAACACTTTCTCACACGGACTGCCCACACATAGTGATACAAAGAGAAATATAGTCTATCATGGTCAGTACCATGAGACACCACTGGTATAACAGAATTTTAGCAAATGCCTTATAGATAAGCATTTAGGTTCAATGGACTCTGAGTGGTGTTAATGAGAAGCAAGTGGAGGCACAGGTTGAGACAGGATATTGGGAAAACTTTAAGAAAGAGTAACAATGTACAATGTGTCTCATTTCATTTTCATTATTCCATTTATTTGCTGGTTCAGGAGTTTGAAACTATTCTTTTGAAGCAGGCAGAGGGGGTCATTTCAAGATCAGCCCTTACTTGAAATGCACATAGAAACAACACCTTCACCTGTCAAAGCTCTCTGGTGCTTTTCCCGTTAATCTCCAGTCTCCAGTTATCCCACTTGATGAATTATCTTACCCTGTGGTTCATCTATGGAACTCTGCCATATCTCATCCCATAAACATTTTTGTTCCCACCCTCTAATCCAGCAGTGATGTGGAAAATGGGGCTACTCACCTCCTGCACTGTCTGTGCAGGGTGGATGCGGAAAATGGGGCTACTCACCTCCTGCACTGTCTGTGCGGGGTGGATGCGGAAATTCACAAATGCCTCTGCATATGGAGGTATGACGTTAACCTGTAAAGAAAGGAACCCAGAGGAATCACCGGCAGACCCTGACTATACACACAAGGATTGTTTTCATGCCGGCCAAAAAAGGCCAGAATCATGGATACGAAGAAGGTCTCCTGACATTTATTTGCATAAGCAAGCTCTCTTATGAATAAAACGAGAAGCTGCAGGTTACCGGTAACAGTAAATAAGTAAACAAGGGTAACAAATATGAGGAAATAACTGGTATGTAGCAAGAGGGTTGTTAATGCAACAATGAACAATGTAGCACCTTAACCCCTCCGTGGAACATGGTTACAGCAGTGGTCGTACGGACCAAAGCATTCATTTCCGGCCTCCTTTCCATTATCCTGCAGAGACAACAAAGCCAGAGAGGTTAGTGAGGAGCCACATCAGAAAAAGATGATACCATTCCATGTGAAACTGCAAATACCTTCCAATCAAGGGGGAAAACAGCCACAAGTTGGACATGATAAACTTCAGCGGGAGGACAAACTGTTAAGAGAAACCACAGTAAGTGACTGTAGAGCAGGCAGGCAAATGCAAAGCGGGCCCCTCTGCCTTACGTTTGGTATAGTCCGGTGATAGAGTGTAAATCTGCCATTATCAGTGTGGACAGCTGAGATAGGGGCTCAGGGCCTCAGGTGAAAAGCCTGACCTTGTACGCAAGATGCTCGAACGTGCTGCGCTCGGGACCGTAGCCAAACAGCATAGGCATGGGAGTCTTCTCGAGTCTGGGAAAAGACAAGGCTTTCAGACATGAAGTCATTCCAAGCAAATGGCGCCCTCTACAGCTTCCACTGCTATTTACACCTTAGTGAATAATAATAGATAACCTTAGATGATAATAATAATAATATTAATAATGATAATAATAACCAGGGATGGACATAACTAGTACACAAGTACTCATTCACCTTCAAAAACAATATATGCGACAATCGATTGTGGTAACAGCGTAAATACATAGTTATTTTATGTGCATTTGCGCTGATATGAAAACAAAACATAATGCATTTAATCTTTATACGCTAACTCTACTTCATTTGCAGTATACAGGTTAAAATACAAGGTATTTTCTTGTCATATCAGCGCAAATGCACATAAAATATGTACGCATTTACGCTGTTACATCGCATTTACACTGTTACATCGCACTTACGCTGTTACATCGCATTTACGCTGTTACATCGCACTTACACTGTTACAAACAATCGATTGGTGCACGTATCGTTTTTAAAGGTGAATGCGTACTTGCGTGCCAGTTATGTCCATCCCTGCAAATGATAATAATAATAATAATGATAATAATAATAATTGGTAAAGATCCAACAGATGAGGAAAAGACACACAGCACAGAGCTCAACCAGACCATAATAAAAACAACAATATATACACAGATAATAAAACAGAGTGAGTTGACAACAATAAACTGTGCAGTAATAAACAATGCAGTAATAAACAACGTGCCATTTAAAAAATGATATTAATAAACAGCTTGGATCACTGGGATGGCATCCAAATAAAGGAATCAATGTTCAATTTAAACACGCATTTTTAACAACTTTAGGGTGTGTTAGTCTAACCCTATCCCCCAACATCACCCACTGGTTGCACAACTGGATGCCATGGAAACAGACCTAAGGAACCCACTGGGTGTTACCTAGTAACTGCACCAGCAAGGATGCCGATGCTGGTTTCACTGGGAGGCATGGAGGAGTGGCTGGGAAGGGCGGTGACACTCAGCTTCACCGTGACCTGCCCCTTCTCCGTGACTCCAATTCTGCAGGGGGGAGGGCGATCACGCATTATAAAAGCCCATCGGCTGAACCCTGAACTGCTGGAACAAAAGGCAATCAGAAAGCAAACCTGGCCTCTAATTTCACAGCCACATGGGAGACAGTAGCCCTCTAACCATTTCACAGGTTCCATGAAGGTGTTATTAACACTACCTAGGACCTAAATCACAACAATTAGAGTTTCAGAGAGCACATGAGGGAGACTCACAGAGCGACTGGCCCCTGCAGGCCACTGATGACTCCATCCAGAACAGCCAGACCCTCATCCAGGACAAAAGCCAGGCTGACCCCTCGCGACTCCAGCAACTTTACAATGTTCTTGGCCCCGTTGTAGCCCCCCACCTGACACAAACCACATGACAACACTGCTAACTGTGCTCCAAGTTCAAGAAGCACAGTCAGGCTCTTTATAACATGTTCTGTATTTGGGGCACATACTGCCTGTCCCTCTTCATTCCTGCCAATGTGAAATCACACCCCACCTTCCCCATTAATGTGGATAAATGCATATTTAAAAACTCTTCCAGTGACCTGTGTCCATGGTTACAGCTGAAATCCTGATGGAGCGACAGCATCGATATTAAAGTTTCATCAGTTTTAAAGTATTAAAATGCAAATTAAGGGCTGTTATCAGTTAAAGGATTTGCACTAAACTCACTCACCTCTTCATCATGACCCAATCCAACGTAGAAGCCACGTCTGGGTACGTAACCGCGCTCTAACAAGTACTCCAGGGCCTGCAAAATCCCCTTAATTTACAGACAAAAATGTCCTAATCAGTCACTGCAACAAATGTATACCGTGGTTTTATCATGAGTTGTACTGTAGTCAATAAGTCTCAATAATAAGAGTCTACATGCTGGCTTCTAGAAAATTACTTTTGTATGGAAATTGAGGGCAGAGGGGCACAGCACGCCTTTCCGATTCTCCAATAAATGTTTTTCAACCGACCACGTGAAAAGCGCCGGCTGATGGAGGCATATGAAGTAGGTTCACAGGATGCCCTTGACCGAACGCTGTCTGTCTCTCGCGCCCTGCCCGCCTTCTCCACAGCATGCAAATTTGTTCTGCTGCCTCCCGCTCACAACAGGTGTAAGACAACTGAGATCTGAACTGTGACCGAAGCTGTCAGAAGTGACGGGATCGGGCGGTCTATGAAATCCGTGATTACCCAAAGGGAAACGGCAAGGTAACGGAAACAGAAGGGCGAGACGGACAAGGCAAACCATCTCCAGCAAGCGGGAGCCCACAGGCCTTGTCTTGCCCATCAGTGAGTGTGGGTGAGATCATCATGACTGATAGTGTAGAATGCCCACCACAGTAGAATGCTTGTCGTCGATGGTTCCCCGGCCGTATATGAACCCATCTATCTCCGCTCCAGAGAAAGGTGGGGCATCCCACCCGTCGCTCTCCGTTGCAGGCACCACATCGACGTGGGCAAGCAGCATGTAAGGCTGTAGGGAGGAGTCCGAGCCTGGCACCCAGAAGAGGTGGCTGTAGTTGGACACCACTTCATGCTTCACCAGAGGAGAAGAGAACACTGCAGGAAACACTGGTGACCAAAAAAACAGGTCAGCACTACCTGAACCACAACAAATAACACAGCACACTTTTATTACAAGTGGATGGTAAATTGATTTCCATACGTTGTAAAGTGCTTCTGATCAGTGTAAATGCCACCCTATCGTCTAAAGAGGGCAATGCTGATGTGCCTCAGTGGTTTGCTTTATCGTGATATAATGTTGTTGGGGACTTTTGGAAAGTGGATGTCTCCTGACATCCCCCGTGTCCTCAAATAACACAAGACCCAGAGAATGCTCTTACCTCCTTAGGACCTTAAACGATTTCAATCGTGTTAGCAGCACCTTTAATACAAGTTAAGTACACAAGGAGCCGGGGCGCGATCTCCGTCTGCAGCGGGGGGCTCGGCGGCACTGGCGCGGCTCTCACCTCTTTCCAGGAAGCGCCCGAACTCCTGCAGGGCGGTCGTGTTCAGGTCGGTCTCCGAAAATGACACGGTGGGTATCTGGATAGCCTCTTAACGGCAGATAATATATAATCGAATTAATGCACATACTCATCCGTCAGAATAGCAATCCAGCCACAATATGCTTTGTGCAACATTATCACGACTCTCAAAGTTACAGTAACCATATCACTGACCATAAATTTCAAGGTCGTTTCATGTTATTTGGTGCGTAGTCTAAAGTGCAAATTTAGCTGTGACAAGTCTAAAATAATGTAACAATCACTGGATTTAAGATTAAAAATAGTAAGTAACGGGAGTTTACACAGTGACATAGAGTGGAAGCCGTGGTATGTTTGCTACCTTTCAGATTGGAAAGGAGCTGCTTTCTCTGTGCTGCGCTTATATGCGCTGGGATATTAGCTGTTCTCTCCCATTTTCCGAGCTGAAGCCCGGAATTAACATCCAGTGAAAACGTCCGGATCGTAGCAACAAGCAGCACGACAACCAAGACCAGTATGAAGCTTAGAAATGCAATTCTCAGAAATGCAAGCAGCTTCGGTCCCCTCGACTGACCGGTCATATTCCTGCCGCCCGCTGTCGTTCGAGTCGCGTGAATAAACGGAGCGACAAGACTTCCGGTTACATGCTTCAAAATAAAAGTCACTCCAACTGTCGATAAATACAATTCGTACTGGATATCAAGGTTACATGCTTTGTGGAGTACTGCAGTCAGATGGAACATATTACAGTGAAACCAAGTAACAGCTTTTCAAAGATGTCTCTATACAAAATAAAAAGAAAGGCAGACGACACGAGCAAAACCTAAAGATCTTAATCTGTGCTCAGTAATTTGAGTAAATTAGCTGTCAGTTTATTTAACTTTTATCGTCAATTTCAGCACAACGCTACTGGATTCCATTTACCTGCGGTCTTCCGTGAAAATAAGCATTTAAAATCATCACCTTTGCATGGCGACTATGACTTGTTTTATTGTTTTGTACGGTATCATAATTAAAAATTTGATTCTGTAGTAAATACAATGTACTGTTCGGATGACCCCGTCACTCCCTCCATCTAATCCTTTCTCCTCCCACACCCCAACACACTCTGCACACCACTGCGAAGAAATCTTTGTCTCAGTGTAATCAGGTTCTGTCCTTTTATGGGGCACCACGAAGTGGCATGGCTTCCATTTTTGTGTGGTTTGTCTCAAATGAACCAGTCCCAAATCATCACCAATACAATGTCCCAAGGGAATTTGAAAAAGATAATTCAATTTCACAGTTAATGTGTTCACAATGTTAATAAGTGTCTTCTGCAGGCACCCTTTCCTTCCTTTGCTGCCACCTAGTGACACTTCAGTTTGGTGTGATTAGCCTCTAAATGAAATCCGGTGTAGATCTTCTACCATATAATAATTTTTATTAATTGGCAATACAATCCATCGAGTACTTTTTGAGTTATCACATTCACAAGATTAAGTGTCTTCTCTAATTATCCTTGCAATAAGGGGTGCTGCTTCAGTTTTGGTGTGATTTTTCTCAAAATCTGACCAATTCTAGAACTTCATACACGTGTAATGTTTGAAAATATCAATAATATACTTTTTGACACTAATGAAATGTATGAGGCTGCCTTTCCATTTTCCATCAATATGCGGCCACAGGTCTGCATCCAGGCATAAAGCAAACCAGGCAGCGGCCTAAGGGTCGATTTGCACGAGGCTGCCCAGACAAAGTCATGAAAATCCACATACTCATATCTAATTTATAAATACAGTTTCTCAAAATAAAAATTTTAATAAAACTACACACAAGATCAATTTTCTCCTCCCCATAAAAGCTTTGCCTATTGGGTCCCTGAAAAGGAAGATCCAGCACCGCTTCAGTTTTGGTTCCTTTTGTCTCAAAATGAAATAGACCCCAGATCATTGCCTATACAATGTTGCTGGGGAGTGTCTTCTGTAGACGCCCCCGTCTTACTTTGTTGGCACCTAGTGCTACGCCTTCAGTTTTGCTGCGATTTGTCTGAAAATTTGATCAGTTCCAGATCTTTACCCATGCAATGCATCTGCAAAATTTGGAAAGGTTAAAATACTCGAGTTATCACACCAACAAGGTACATAAGATATGCAGACCAGAAATGGGTATGTTACTATAACATTTACATTATTCAAAAACAGATCTGTTGTGATCTCTTACGTTGTGGTTTGTTTTGATGATGTTACCTGAAACAAATTGGGGTCAAAAAACAAAACCAAATATTCATCCTAAATCAATTATGAATTTTGGATGTTGTCTGCATGTAGCATCATTATACTGAAACACACAAGAACACAAGTTAAATCCTTTAATGAGTGTTGAAGGTACTTAGACTAAAATGTATTAGATCACTTTCTCCAGGCTGTGGTCGCTGTTCTGATAAACCACCCATCTTGAGCTTCCTCTTGCCTACCTAGACACGACTGCAAACATGACTGTAAATAGACAGAAGTTTGGCTTCTTCTATTTCCATATAACCACTTCTGGCTCAAAGTGAAAACACACAGACATCATATAAAACAAACTATTTTTAAATTCAGTATTTACTCATTTCCATTCAAAAAATAATTACAAATAAATCCAATTCAAGGATCCCCCTTTCCTTTACATGGAGATTAAGCTTTATAAAGAGTGCCAGTGTTTGTTTGTCTGACAAAATTTCCCCTTTGTTGCTATGGAAACCAATAGAAAGAGCCAGAACGAGGTAGCAGAAGTTACTCCTCCCCAAAGACCAAGGGAGGATCCTCTGAGGTGGCAAAGGATGACAGACTGGCCTCATGGCCAGAACGGTCAAGCGGCACAGCGGAGGGACTGTCCAGGGCACCCTGCATCGCACTGAAAATGAGGTAGAAGAGGAAGGCCACCAACAGAAAGACCAGCATCTGGATCCATGTCGGCACCAGATGGCGCTGAAGCTCCCACCTCTCTTTAGTACCGGGGCTGGACGGGGTGTCGGGGTACTTGAACTGCACAGGCCTCCCTGCCGCCCCTTTTATGGGCCTGCGGCAGGTGGCACTAGAGGGCAGAAGGAAGGTGGGCACATCGTCAGCACAGCTGCACCACATATCCCATGATGCCTCCTTACAACCTACTAAGGAAGCAGTTACCCATTTTGAGAAGCCTGCGTCTGGCTAATCAAGCCCCCATTATTACCTGGATCATAAATGAATGTTTTATCATATGTGGCATTAGTCCTTAGGCTGTACTTTAATGATGCGCAAGTTGTAAATTAATAAATATTAATTTATTATTTACAGGCAAACTGCATCACATTTCTTAAAATGCAAAAAAAATAAAAAATCATCACATTCAGTAAAGTGTTTTAAATGTAGGATCATTTCATTTTTACATCTCTTTACCTGTCAAACAAGCCAAACGACCAGAAAACATGAAAAATCGGGTTCAGGAATTACACGGACCTTATTCCAGTGGGAGTCCGTTCTGTCCCAGGAAACATCTCCATCAGAATATCACTCACAGGCTCCTGTGGGATGTGAGAAAAGCAGAGCTAAGCCAGACTGGCAAGCAGTATCTTAAACTGGCTTAGTGAACTAATTCAATACCAGCAGTAGCATCTACAGCTACTTCACAGCAAACGATATCAACGTTAAGCTGCAATTATACAGGAATAAAGCCAGTAATACAGAGAAACCTGAAAAATTCTCTTATTTGATGATATACAAAGATGAGACAAATTTACTTTTACAGGAATGTATGCGTTATAATTCAAAATGAAGCCATTGAACAAACACGTATATGTGGAAACATGCATTTGCCTTGAACTGAGGTCTGAACACAGATGGTTTGGGACTGAAGGGTGCCGATTTGTTCGTGGTGTTTTTGTCCTTCATCAGGTCCTGTCAATGGTATAAACACACCAAAAGTAATGCAAATTCTCCTCCCCATTAGCATCACACAGACCTTAAACCCAGGCAAAAAAAAATCTAAATTAAAAAATAGGCACATAACCTTATAGGAATCGGACAGGCTGATCTGAAAAGAAACTTCCGCTGATTTGGCGAGTTTGCCTGCCTCACAGGCAAAAACAGAGGGAACCGACAAATATGAATGAGAGGGACCTGCACTGTTCCAGATATCCTTAGTAATATATTCAAAGAAGAAACTGCTGAGGGACGAAAAATGGAGGGAAGAAGTCACAATTACTTCTTTTGCTCAGCTGAACAGCTGTACACTAAGTAACTTAGATGTCACTCACAGTTGAGCTCTCAAGTTAAGCGACTTCAAGGTTACGACAGCAGAGCTTCTCCTGAAGTAGAGGCTTACGATTCCATGGCCTTAACTGCTACAATGCCCAGGGCCTGGAGAAGGTCACATGACAGTTGCTGCGTTGAGCGGTACTGACCATTTGGCTGCTGGGTCCCAGTGGCACTTCACTGTTCGCGACAATCCTGCTGCCCGTCGCTACTTTGCGGATGTCAGGGCTCCTGCTTTCCAGCTGCAGTTTAGTGGAAAAAATATTCATAAATATCTTCTTTACACCAGGGTTCCCCAATACCAGTCCTGGGGGGCCAGTCTGCAACACAGTTTGCAGATTTCCCTGTTCAAACACACCTTATTCAGCTCAAGAGCCAACTGTCAGGTTTAGAAGCTGTGTCTGAGCAGACTGGCCCTCCAAAAGCGGGGAACCCCACAATACGGAAATCAGGGCCGAAACTACGCGTCACAGGCCCAAATCATCTGACACCTAGGTTTATAAAATATATCCAAAATTAGCAGTAGCGTCGCAGTAGCCTAACCACCACCTCAACCACTGTCTCCAGTAATGTTGGGCTTGGGTCAATACAAAAATCACTGATATCATTAATTAAAAATACAAATTAATAAAATTTAAAAAGCCTAGGCAGACCAGTCTGATGGAATTCCTCACCACACTCATAGCTTGATGTCAGATTTATAGTGACAGTCTTTACATTTGTGCTGCCTTCCCAGCCAGACAGAAGCCGTATGATATGCACGCTACGCAAAAGACAACTTCTGTGGAGCCCGAATGGTAAACTTCCAGTACACAACAGGTAAACGGTAGAGTTAGATGAAATCTGTACAAAGGAACAGGCACATCCATGTGAAGAGGCATCTGTGATTTAGGTAATTCTTAGTGGGAATGGATGTCAGGGTGGAGGCACTTTCCTCTTCGACCAGTTGAGTGATGCTGAAGGACTGGAAGGTGCAAGGGGGGGACCTGAGCTCATCTACAGATGTGTGCCTGGGACTCATCTGCAAGGACCATGTTAGAGGAGAATAGAGGTTTGTATGCTTCTGTTCACATTCAACCAGCATAGAGCTGTGCATCAAAAGCTGTTAGAAGAGAACTGATGAGACACCTCTTAGGAGTGAAAGATGTGAAAAGGTGAGGAGAGAGAAGCTGAGAAACAATTTATTAAAAAAAATATATCATCCAAACTTGTTCAATTAGGCAAATTGTATTAAAATGACCCAAGAATTGTGTTGTCAGAATGATGACAGCCTGGTTCATTAATATTAATTAGGATTCCCCCTGCCTTTCTGGGGGGATAAGCATTTGGTGTGAATAACCTTAACCTGCCTGCCATACAGCAGTATAACTAGGGAAGTTTGGATGAGTCTGCATTTCAGTAGTCAGGTAGGGTGCATGTGGCCCCCACTGCCGTGTCACCCGGGTGACCATGCGTCCCATTCAGATGAAGAAGGCTGGATGTGATAGTCAGGAACAAAAAAAATATACCCCTGATGCAGTCTGTTCTCTCTGGGGTCTGGAGGTCAGGGCCCGGCGTCTCGCTGCACCGCGGCTTGTCAGGCTGATGGGATCCCCCTTTGGGGTTACAGCATGCAAATCCACCATGGGCTCAGGGCATCTGCACTCCGTGACAGCGGCACACACACACACACACACACACGCACACGTGCGCGCGCACGGCACAAGAGCAGAGGCACACTGGCTAGTGTCTTACACAACACCTTGCAGAATGTGGGTCACCTAGCAGATAAACAATGAGCCAGTGGTGGCAGGTTATCGTGTTACCGACGGCAGCGATGCCACACCTCAGAGAACGTGCCGTCACGCTATCGTCAAATGGCAGGTATCTGGTACAACATTTAGGGACGAATCAAAGGGCACCATTCGCTCTCTCAGTCCTTAAAGCAAAATTAGCTATTCGGTCAGGTTTTGTCGTTAAGAGAAAGACTGTGTGATCAGGTTATAGTAAAGTTACCATTCCAGAAGAGGGCAAGAAACACTGGGGATAGTATCTGCCATCACCCTGAGAGCGCAGCGCCACCTGTCCAGTAAAAGGAAATGAGCAACAGAGTCCTGCCTTCCCATAATCAGCTCTCAACTGGAGAAAAACACGGATACCAGCGCTAAGAGCAAAAGCAGCACATAAGGAAGTTAAAAGCCGAACTAAGACAAATTTAGAAAAACTGCTGATTTGACATTCTAGGCCAGTGTTTCCCAATCTAGTCCTAAGGGACCCACAGCCAGTCCATGTTTTTGCTCCCTCCGAGATCCCTGCCAGACAGTCCATATTTTTCCTCCCTCCCACTCTTGTGAGTCCCCGAGGACCAGGCTGGGAAACACTGTTCTAGGCTATAGATCTTATTTAACCAGTGATTTCTGATAACAAGAGAGGCAAAAACCCTTTAACTTTCAGAGCAGCAGCTTTAAGACGGTACAGGGGTATCAGAAGATGCCCTGCTAGGCGTCCCCACCTGGCTGTGTCCCTCTTGGTCCTGCTCCTCGTCAGCCTCCAGGTTGCCCCCTGCGTGTACTGACCCTGAGAGGACACACAATGACATCTTAGGGAACCAGCCTTAAAATGCAACACACAAACTTCTCAAAGGGCTTAGAGACTGCTGAATTGTGACCAGCCTGTAATTAGGAGATCAGAAAAATGTAATCCAATTAAGGTTTGGTGTACTCATACAAAAACACAATTTTTTATCTATATTATGATATTTAAACAAAACACTATTACAGCAAAATATATTTGTATACGCAAAAAACTTTATGTAACGATTTTCAATTCCCGGTTTTAGCTGAACAGCTACCTACAAAAACATTCATTGCTTCCAATGCAAACAAAACCAGGAGGATTTTTCTTCACACCATAATCACGTTCTTCGTCATCAGCATCATCGTCAGAGTACTGGGTTGCACATCCAGCACCATTGAGTGGGGGCTGTGAGACAGGCTTCAGTAATATTCGCAGCTTTTTCTCATACAGAGTTCTGGTGGAAGCTGACACAAACAGACGGCACGCCATAAGCTGTCGAAGAAAAACGCTTCGTATTCAACCGTTACAAAGCATGACAACCACACACATGCACCGATTCTAATTAGCTGAATGTTTTTAGAACAGCATGTCTAACAGGCTTACTTCTGTGTTTTACAATATTTTTCCCCGCATTTGGTCTCTGTGGTATCAGGAGGAAGAGAAATGAACATAGCTGCACAATTATGAGGGAGAAAAAATCCACTAGATTCACAAGTACACTCAGTTTTTAATGGCCAATTCCAACCTTAGCGTTTTCATTTTCCATAACCATAAATCATTTAAACAGGTCCCATGTAAAGAAAAATGGAAGCCAGTAATTCTTTACTTTTCAATTCCTCTCTTTACCAGAAAAGTCCGGTTGTGATTATGCTGGTGGCTTAATGGTCTTCTCTAGGCTTCAGTCGTACGACTGGATATGGGATCTGATGGATCGGATGGTTCTGATGGATCTAGCACTATCTGTAAGATGTGGGTATGTGTATTCCAGTATTAGGCCTGGGCAATTAATTGAATTTTTATCTCAATTACAATTTTGGCCTCCTATGGTTATCAAAACAAAATTATGGTGATAAAATGATTGCCACATTTCATGCCACAATGACATTCCTGTTCCGAGTTCTGTTATAAATCCAGCGCAGCCTTTTCCAGCCACTTATTTTTCAGTTTAATTATATTTGAAGGAAATCCACCCTTAAAAAGACAAGTAAAAAAAAAAAAAAATCTATAAATGCAGGATAATCCTAAAGTCAATGAATTATCGTGTTAAATAATCGTAATTTCAGTGCTGACCAAGATAAACATGTTTATGATTTTTGCCAGAAATCAAAGAGCCCTAACCAGTATATAAAATGTGCAACTGAGCCATGTGTCTCACCGACGATAGGCCCAACATTAACACCGTACTGGAGCAGCCTGGCCTTCAGCTCCATGTCAGTCAGCTGGCTCACATTCATCACTTCCAACTCCTTGTTCTGCCCTTCGTCCTGAATGCTGGCTTCTTCCTAAAGGAAACACAGCCAGCGGAAATGTACTGAACAGCTTCCCCACTAGCAGTGAGTAACGACTGAGAGGCACATCATAAGTTTGTGTGTGAGAAGGGTTACATTTCAGGGTCTGGTTTAAAAATATGGATGTGCACATACCCCTGAATAATACTGAAATGCTTAACACGAAGGATTATGAGGCACATGACCTGAAATGTCACTTAAACAAGAGAAAACCTTTGTGTTCTTCTGGAGTAAGGTGCAAGCAGATGTACCGAGGAGGAGAATTCTGTGACAATACCCAACAAGAACATCTTTCAAGCATCACTCCAATCACACTTAATTATGCAGAACATGCAATCTGGACATGTCTCAAGGACTTGTTTTGAAATTTCTTGAAGACATTAAAGCTCATTTATGCCTCTTTAGGTCCCCTAAATATTCAAGGACCAGAAGTGCAAGAAAAGAACAGTCTTATTAGGTTCTTGCTTTGTTAGAAGTTGTTGTGTAACTTCTGCTCCAGTCCTGCTTACCCTTGTTCCTAGACATTCACTGTCAGCTCATCCTAGCTGACTCCTCCACAGCCTGTATGTTTGCAAAGTGCTATTTGCAGCACTTATAGGTCGCTTAGGACAAAAGCGTCTGCTAAATATGTCAGTAAGTGAGCGGTCATGAAGTGGAGGTGCAGAGATAACAGGAATGGGCTTCATGATGTCGCTGTCCACTGCACCACAAAACAAAATTACTCCAGTACGTGGGGGATGCAGTTATTAAATGATAGCCAAGCCGTGGGCAACAGTGCAGCTTAAAATTAAACAGAGCCATAAATAGAGTGTGTGTAGGAGGAGCACATGACATCGTACACGCCGCCCGCTGCTGACCGCCCATGAGCGAGGAGCTCATATGTCACCAAGCAAAACCGAGCAGAATTTGCAATGTGACCATGAGATTCACAAAAGTGAAGTTTCTCAGAAAACTTCCGGACTAACGATTCAAAACATTAGAAGCTGGTTTTTAACACAGAATAAAAATTGGTCATCCACTCTAAGATGGCACTCATTACACAAGACTTTGCCCTTAACAAATGTGAGGCGTCACCTTAAAGAGACGCACCAGAGGCATCGAAAAAAGCATGATGGAACGGGCTCCCAGTTTTAGTTGATATTTCATTTCTAGTCAGTGTATGGAGAATAAGAATAGATAAAAATGCAGGAAAATGACAGCCCTCCTGCCAGCTGAAAACACTGACTTGGTATAATGTGAAAGCCTAATTTCAGCTGATATCAGCACATTTGGGCAATAAAAGCCATCGTTATTTTTATATTTTTATTTAATGATGCGGTTTTAGTTTTGCTGCATCTGTGATCATGATTTATACCTTATTGGCTCTATACACTTAAAATACTCAGACAAAAAAGCACATATTCAGATGATCATTTGAGAGAGTAATTAATAATGGGGGTGGGGGCTCCTAAACCTGCCCCTTCTGCCCCGTGCGGTCCAGCCAAGTCGGGGTACTTAAAACCCGAGCGGACGCGGTTCCGGCGGCACAGCACCGCGACAGCTGCACGGCTGCTCCGAGTCCCTGTCTGCTGACCTCAGCTCCCTTGTAGAAACACATTTAAAACTTGGCTGAACTCCCAGGCATCCTGTAAGCTCGGATCACCGCAGTTAAACGCTCCCCCAGCGACGTGCTAATAATATCAGCATTCGCGATTCAGAGCTGCGCTCTCTGTGTAGGATCATGCAACAATCCGCCGGCCGACGTCTAGCGTTTTAACGTCTTACTCGCTTAACAGACGCCCTCATCCAGAAAGACACGTGGCCAGAGTGGGCAAATGTGGGGCACAAACATAAATAATAATAAAAAACAATCCATTCATGGACTTAAACGTGGGATTCTGAAAATGCCACCTGCACCTGTAGTTAGGAAGCAACTTGCCCAAATAACCCCCCGTTTCCGACAGACCATTGATCTTCGAAGGTTACGAGATGACAGACGCCATAATCAATGAAGTCCGAGTCGGATTACACCTTAAGCCGGGAAGAGGAGCCACTCACGCCGCTGCCGCCCGCCTGCCCCCCGCCGTCGTCCTCATCGCTGGAGAAGTCGGCGCCCGGCCTGCCGGCGACGTGCTTACGGTAGAGCTGCACGTACGCCTCCTTCCGACTGTCCGCGGCCGGCAGCGGCACGCTGCGCGCCAGCAGCTCCGACCGCAGCCTCCGCTTGGAGAGCCGAGCGGGGTCCTCCGCGAACGAGGGCATGTCGGGGCAGCCTTCAGGCCGGACTGCTGCCAGCGCTCCGCCCGGGGGGGTTTCTGGCCCTCCGATGGACTCAACCCCCGCCCCCAAGGCGCTACGATTTTAGTTTCTGTGTCTTTACTCGTTTTAATGCCCCCACCCCCAAGTCTTTAAAGCAGAATAGAATTAATTGTATATAATGACTTCCTGTATTATTTATATTGAATACTTATTTCATTTTAAAGAGCAAATGGTTAAAAAATGGCCTTTTTGTGTTAATTTACTGAAATATACAAAGTACATGTGTTCGATTTAATTCACAGAAAATTAAAGTAAATTGGGGAAAAACATGAACAACCAGGTAAAAGTGTTAATTGATTGTGGGGGGGGGCGAACAGTAACGCAGCCACGTCCCGCTGGCTGAGCTCTTACACCCTGTAGTATTAATCTACTTTGCAAAGGTACATTCAGACAGATACGATGAAATAACCGGTTACTTATTATACCGACATAGTTAGGCCTAAGTAAGATGCATAAAAACGCCCGAAAATGACTCCGACCTTTACTGCTCCAGCAGGTGACGCTCCTTCGTCCGCCGAGAAGCTCATTTTCGGGCAAAATCCTGACGTATTTAGCTAGTGACGCGACATTCCGTGCCCTGCTTAATTCTGCTTAATCGCATGAATTTAAAAAAATAATAGCTTTTTAGGATGCATTCATTATCAAGTCATTTGTTAGTTTTCATTCATACCTTTAAAGTCTTTTGTTTTATTTCTGTTGCCCGTTCTCTCTAGGATGGCTAAATCCTTGTCCATTAGGCCTACCTGAAATTCCACTCTGTGCTCAATGGCTTTAAACCCTACATGAGATACCAGATAAAATCACATAGGAATAGAAAGCCATAAAACACAGAAAGGATGAAAAATATATTTAAGTCTTCATTCAGCTGCCGTCCTGTCGTAACAGCCCATTGCTGATTTTCAGACCAGATTAAAGCATGTTTCTGTGACAAAGCCGATTTCATTAAGATACAAAGTCACCCAAAATGTACGGGCAGATTCATAACTGTCATGGACAAGAGTCTACCTTGTTTGTTTGTTTGTTTTTTAATCATGGACGGAAAATGAGCACTGTTTTTGTGGTCACACGTGGCCTATTTAATATTCAAAAAAGATTGGAAATGTAAACCTGCAGCAAACTCGGCATAGAAAAAGTCCATTTTCAGATATAAGAAACATATATAAACAAGGCATCTGATAAAAGTACAGAAAAGGAAAGAGAATTTCCCAAATAATCCTAGGCTTAGTCACATGCTGGTGGCACCATCCTTCTGATAGTAATCTGGGGATTTACAGGTGTCCCTAGACCAGAACCTTCAATCTTCAAGCCAATTCTTTCTAGACAGTCTTTATCAGACAAATGCTGACTTCTGGTGACCAAGGGCAGTCAACCCAACCATTCTCAATAAAAATGTGGAAAAGATAAAAAAATGTCAGAAACTGTGCTTTACTGCTAAGTCAGACCAGTCTTTAGGAGACTTCTCACCTCTATTCTCCTTTATCAAATTCTTCATTGATTATACTTTTATTGTCTGTCACAGTAAAATGGTTTGCCTAAGAACCACTGCTGGCCGCCTTTTAGCTGAGTCTGATTTTAGTGTTTATCGGTTACAGCAAATTTATTTAACAGCCGCTTTTATCCGATGCGACATACAACTGAAAAGAGAATCAGACAGTCCATGGTGTGATTGACAGTTAAGGGCCTTGCTGACGGGCCCAGCAGTGAACTCTGTTGAATCTGGGATTTTTCAAATGTGATAAATGTGAAACACGCACTACCCCCACCCTCCAGTATTCAGGCTGCAGGCTGTGAGGAGTATGTCACAGAGGAGATGCTGCGGATTGAACCCAGGACTTCATAAAATCAAAGGATGAAACCCCACAGTGACACGGAGAGAACATGCACGGAGAACCTGGAGGAAACCCCACAGTGACACGGAAAGAACATGCACGGAGTACCTGGAGGACACCCCACAGTGACACAGAGAGAACATGCACGGAGAACCTGGAGGAAACCCCACAGTGACACAGAGAGAACATGCACGGAGAACCTGGCCCCCACTTGAGACTAGACTGTTCGACCTCTCTAAGTTCTTTAACCACATCACGTCCTGCTAATACTTAATGGAGAATAATTGGACATACAGTGATTGCAAGTATAATTATTTACTTCTTAATATGTCTTGTGTTTTCTCCAATGTGCCCCCTGGTGGCTAGATCATGTAGCACAAGGATGTGTTACAACGGTTGGACCACCGCCTTGAAAAGAATTGTGCTCACAGTCTACAGTGTTGATATATGGAACATAATTTATAGAAAGCTCCCTTGTACAGTCCTGTATCTGTTCTGCCTTCATTAGCCTTCAGGTTCTATGTTATATGTGTTGGCCTTTGCTCAAATCAGTCCACATGTGGCTAGGGCTACAGAATTTATAAAATATTTATTTTCAAAGGAATGATATTCCATCAATGTTGACTCCTGGTGACTGCATAGCATTCCTCCAGAATGTTCCGTCTTCTTTCTGGGTTGTTAAACAGAAACCACATATGTCGATGTCGATAGCGGTCTCCTGTGCCGAACTCTGGAACAGCCTGATAAGTCTAAGACCTACACAGGAGCTGTGATTTATCCATCCAGGCTTGGGGTCATTTCCATGTTTACAAAACTGTAAATCTACATACAATAAAGAGCTCGGTTTCAGTTCCTTTGTAAATGCATTGTCATTATGTTCTTTCATGATACCATATCAAAGTACAATTAATGGATTGTGGAAAATTGCCTCCTTTTAGACAAGCTTGTCTTCACGGAGCCTGTTACACAAGCCTTATGACCTACTGTTATCTGGACCTTCCATAATGTTAGTTTTTTGTAAAACATTTCCGTAAATAAGTATTCATGTATATTCTGTACCTAGAGTACGCATGTGTAGGAAAAGAAAACCAGCTCATTTGGTCACATGACTGTAAGAGTCCTGCTAGAAGTCGTGCTCAAGTTGCAATCCTGCTCTCCATAAGCTGGTAGCGTCACATTATGCTTCAGCACAATGAAAACTGTCCATGGCAAAATAGAAGCACTCTTCCTGTAGCTTCCCATTCATCAGCCATGATTACCTTCAATCTGCTGACATGCCGACGAGAGTTGCTGAGCTGTATCGTTCCTTCCCTGCCCTGATTTGCATGAGCATGAGGCACAGAGATAAGCCTGACAGGGAACAAGAGCACTGTGATCGCAGTCCCAGACTGTTGATCGCCTGTAACAATAGCAGCGGCGGGAATAGCTGATGCCAGGTGATAGCTGTCTTAGTGCCTTGTACGACATGGTGGCTGAGGTTGAAACGGTTTACAAAAATCACCATGAGGCATTCCCAAAACGTTTGGCCTACTTCCTAGTAGTCCCTTGTGACACGGGCCTGTCCTTTGTTATATGGCCTGTGTTCCCCTGCAGAGAGTCACAGTCCTTTCATGCAGCATCCCTGCTCAGATTTCTCCACTGGGCCATTAATGTGCAGCTCTTTGGCAACCAGTTGCACCTGGACCGCCAAAACAGCCACAGTCATTAGTTGGAAATTTAACGATTTGTGAGCCACCTGACTCCGAGGGTTCAATCGAAAGCCAGACAGTCGGGTGTACAGCTTTTGCCATTTCGCCCAGAATGGTTTATCCATCTGGAAAACATAACAGGCTGTGGAAAGTCTCACTTGAGACTGCTACCAGAGTGTTTCCTTTGCAGCCATTTCAGCCGATAATGACCTGCAGTTCCAGGAGTACAGTGTACCAGCATCACTTCTCCAGCCGTCGGAGGCTCTGAAACCTCCCTCAACATTACGTAACCGAATCCTTTCCTGGTCAAAGTTCCTATTCTTCAGTCAGTGGTGGCCCAAGGATAAAGCACACATCCTGCGCAGCTTAATTCAGCATATCGTGGGTTTGCTTCTACATTCAGCACTTGGTTCCTGCTGCCACTTCACGCACAGAAACGTGAAAAGCGGAGTGACAAGCTTCATGATGTTTCCTACTTGCCCATCCTTGAATTTTAACTCCAGCTCTGTTTCACTAATGAGCACTAAATAATAGTTCTTCTCAACATCTGTTACATAATTTTGCAGTGGTGTTGCTGTAACTGCGCTCAGAAGAAATCAAAACACATTATTCCAATGGACATATCAATATCACTGATAATTTACTATGTAAGAGAAATTCACTGTTAGCTTCATTCTAAATAAATACAATATTACTGTATATTTACATTAATTTTGCTGACACTTTTGTCCAAAGGACAAAAGGGAGAGAAGGATAAGCCAGTATCTCTGCAGAAACTCAGGTTAAGGGCCTTGTTCAAGCGCCCAACAGTGATATGATTACTCTGCCTGCTATGGGATTCGAACCCACAACCTAACGAAACTACGCGTCACCTATGCAATAATATTTGTAAAATTAAAGAACATTTATAAATAAAATAATTGTGTATAAACTATATGAAAACACAGCACAGTTGGGTTTAGAGATTGAATACTTCTAAATGATACAATATATTGTTTCAGAGTTTTTTTAGTAATAATTAGTTTACATTCAAGAGACTGCAGTTATTATTTTCTAATACTGAACAAACCAATAGCCATTCACATGTCCCATTATTGTTTATTAGGCTTTGGGTGTCGTCTTCGTCCAGCCAGCCTGCCCCACTTGACTCAGAGCCATTTCTGTAATTAATTTGTATGCATTTTCACCTTCCACCGTACATTCAGAAAATTCTGCCCAGCTCTAACTCCCCAGCCACAATGCGGTGAAGGGGGTCATGCTGAGTGACGTGTAGGAGATACAGAACGAGAGGGAAAACTTCCGATGCAGGCATCCACCCTCACATCTGAAAAAATGCGCAGTCGAAAAGCGGCAGAAGCGGCACCACGAGCAAGCAAACGGGGGAAAAAAACGGAAATAAATTAACTCGTATGGGTCATTGACCCCCCCTACTGGCAACACTAGCTTTTAACACCTTCTCCGTAAATTAAATTTTACTGGCAATTGTTTGATCCTGATGCGGCGCCTGCACAGCCAAATCAGCAGTGCATACGCTCGAGCCAAATGTTTCATTACATTAGAGGGGAAAAACAGGGGAATTATCCCGGGCAATTGCCTTCCTGCAATATAGTAATGCTCTGTCTCAGTTCAGCACGCATGGAGAACCTACAGAATTTCCATACTTTCAATTACAAGGCCTAAAATCATTATTGTCATTACTAGGAAGCATGCTACATGGGTACACTCATCTACAGCAGCAAATGTGACAGCCTTGATTTACCCTGATGAGCCGCTGCCCAGGCTGCTCCCAGGGTGTTTATGAAGTCAGGCGTGGCGCCATCTCTCATTTCCACAACCATTGCATCGCCTCCATCTCCCGGGCGACCCACTAGCGCAAGCTGCCAGATCCTGCTGTTTCGGGAGGATCGTCCGTCGCACTGTCGCTACGCTGCCGATCGAGAACGTCTCCTACTGCTCGCCTACCCTTCGGTACTCTGCCAAATATAGTGTGCACTTGAATGCAAACGGTTAATAGACACAGAGATAGTAACTCATTTAACATGGTATATGATAACTTTAGTGAAGTTTGATTGTCATCCCAGGCATAGATAGATAGATAGATAGATGGATAGATAGATAGAGTGAAAAATTAACACGTGTACCGTTTTAGTTTTAACTAGGCTAGTGAGGAGATATGCCTGTTGTGTTAAAAAAATAAATAAAAGTAATATCCTTGCAGTTCCAAAGATGCCTCTCCTGGAAGGAGAGAAATTGCTTCTCTGCTATGGTCGGCTCTCAGAAAGAAACGGTCTTCAAGTCTGTCCTTCTCTGGGGAATTCCTTACATATCTCAGCCTGCTGACAAGCTGGGTGCAGGTTCCTCACAGAAGGTAACTCCACCCTTGATTAATAAATTGCCTATGGCTGTATAAGGATACTTAAGCTATCCCAGTTTTAACTACAGTGCATTTAAAAAGTGCCATTTTCCAGGTGTGTACCACCTATCTGATAACAGTCCTCTATGTCAGGCTGTAAGCCTTTTCCCTGCTGCCAGATCTCCAAGTAACTCCAAAGGAGTGAGCAGGAAAAAAAATCTGTTACAGTCACAGTACTTCCTTGTCTCATCTCCAGAAGACACAATCATTAAAAATCATCTAGCCTAAGGTACACATTTTAAATATTAATCTGTGATTAAGCACAGTTCATAAAATAGATCCTCCATTCAGAACTTTATGCATTACTTTATTGAGTATAAGTATAGAAACCGTACCCCGATCAGTCAAGTTGAACAGTATTCAAGGATATGTTTATCTGCACAAATATCTGAATAAGAAAAAGCTCTTGAACTTTATATTTGTATACCAACAGCTCATACGATTTTCTTTATTTTCAGCAAACATTACAGTAAATCAGTTATCATTTTCAATTTCACCTTGAAAATGAAAAAGAATTATTTGAGCCAATCATCTCTTGAAAAAACAGTAGCAGTAAATGAATGTAAAACAAAACAAATCAGTCTGCAGTCGTATTGCTTGGAATGCTGAGACCCCTGGACCTGTTAGGGTTACGGAGCACAGGCTGAAACCTCGACCACGAAAGCGTGAAGAGATGAAACAGAGTGCAAGTTTAGTTACCTGATGCTGGAATCTTTCATTGTGCGCTTACCTGGGCTTCATCCCCCCGATTTTAAGCTGAAAAGCAGGTTCGTTTCACGAGGCGCTCTGTGGACAGATAATGAACGGGTGAGGAGTGAGGAGGAAAAAAGGAAGCCAGAGAGAGAGAGAGCGAGCGAGAGAGTGAGAGAGCAATGGTAGATCTGAAGAGTCTGTAGAGCCAAGTAGCACAGAGAGCAGTAAAAAGGATACGAGCGAATCAGCATTCTGAAATGTTTGCAAATATGGCCGAATAATGAATGTGAGGCTGGTTCACATGCGATGAGCATTTTTCGGGGATATCTTGTACAACCACCGAAATCCTTCAGATGATACTGAAATATCAGTACTTCCTCTTTCAGAAGTGTATTTTTTTTCGGTTTATTGTTTAGTTTTCAACTCGCCAAGAAAAAACAATCTGGTTAGTCTGAGACCGATAATATTTAGTCAGTTAAAGTCACTTACAACCTATATTCACTGCAAGAAAGTACAGAAATATTTCTAAGAATCTGTGAATATATTCAATAAAAAGAGACAATGTGCTTTTAATGAAGTCTATCTGGAAATGTATCTGTATGTACATCACTGAATGTATTGTGTGATTTTGTTTTGTGTTGCTCTAATCTTGAATATCAGACTGATTGTGATGAGGACCCATGATGTCTCAAAGATGTACTGTAACTTCCTCTCCCATTATGTATATGCTGGTCTTTTGGTTAAGATGAGTGCTTTGTTCATACAATCCAAGCAGCACAGTGTAGCAGGTGCAGCGCACTACCAACCTGTAGCTGCCTGATGGGTCAATAGGGGGCACTAACACAACAGCCAGACAGTCATTTTAACCAGTTATACCGCGCTCTTCTTATGGGATGAGCCAACCAGAGAGGCCTGTTGACAGTCATTTCAGATCTCAGAATAAAGGACGGGTTCAATGACAACATTCCAGCCTAGTGCCAGGTGGTGACCCTGATCCAGTTCTCAGTGACCTGTGAGTTTTACACAGAGTTTTTAGTATGATAAGAGGCGTTCGAGAGGAATAAAAGCTATTTTTTTTCTGTGCCAGGATTTTTCGGCATTCCTATGTCACAAAGTTAACCAGGGGGTGGATTTAAAGGGTAAAAAAAAAACATGGAGAAGAAGCAGAAAAGGCAAGTGAACGGTTAAAGAAAGATCTTACACAGAGAGAGTATTGTGCTGAAGATTTTTTCATCTCATTTGAGCTTTTCAGTATTCTAAATCCATCTCCTCTCTTTTCTGCTCTTGCTCTCCTACTGTTAATCCATCAATGGCAGAGGGGGGGTCTTGATTGTGGTGGAAGGGGAGAGGCGCGGAAAGCGCCGTTCCCTCCTACGGGAGTTATTAGTCACCCCTCCCGGTCCTCCGCGTTTTCTGTGAGAATACCGCAAAGACGAACACTGGGGTACGAGAGAAGGGTAGGCTGGGAGGGAGGGAGGGAAGGACGGCATCGTTTGGGAATATGGAATAAAATGAGCATGCAAGTGACGGAAAAGAAACTGGATGGTGGAACTGAGGAAGCCATTTCCTTTACCATTCATTCCCCAGCTCCCCCACCACTAAAATCAAGTTACAGGGGGCTGTGTAAAAATGAAAGTGCTTCAGTGGGGAACCCATGCAAGCCAAGATCCTCCATCTTCTTGTCTCAATACAGCCTACTGGAATGGTTTGCTTGAAGCGCCCGTAGTTTCCCCCCTTCCCTCTCCTTTTCGGGGACACAGCTCGCTAGCTTGCCTGCCTTGACTCCAAGGCGAGCAGGCTGAGGGCAGAGCTCATCCCTTTGATTTGACTGCAAAAAAGCTCACTGTTGTCAAAACTGTCAGGCAGGCCTTTCTCACGCCGCAGGAGCCTTCACAGCGCATGAAATGTGCTTCACAAGTCGGCAGGCTAGACTATTCTATAATCTACCGAGCTATTAAATGACGGCGAGCGGTATCAGCAAACACATAACGCAGAATTGCAATAAATGTCAAACGCTTACAAACAGTTATTTTCGGTCAGATTATTTATTTTAGACCCCTGCCCCAAATTACTTCCCTTGGATACTTGACAGCATTAGAATGCATAAGAGATTTGTTTTCACATGCTTGGTGGTGGATTTGCCAGTCATTGCCATGCAGAGCGAAATCATTTACGCTTCTTCTTAAAGATTATTGACGCCACGGGTGACATTTAAGAGTCGGCAACGTGATTATAGGACATGCAGCCATTTTGCTGTGTTTATTTTGACCAGTTGACTTGAACTTAAAAATTCATCGCAGCCTTTCTGTGCCCAGTACTGTAAACCGCGATTTGTATCGCCACGTTAATTGGTCCGCGGCTACTTTGAAAACAGACTTGAGCTCCAGCAGTGTAGTAATAATACAATCATGCATTTCAATAGAGTTTACAAAGAACAGCACGTCCTTAATTGGGGCCATGAGATTATTCATCCACGCATCTATCTATTGACTGACGGACTAATCTGTTTTTGAATTTAAAATCTGCAACGAGATGGACTGACATACAATTCATGATCTGGCATTTGTAATGTTTACCAAAATAGTCTCTGTGTTGCGGCATTACTGCATTTTAAACCGGGCGGCGGAGGTGTATTCTTTTTAAAGACAGGATAACTGATGCATGATCATCTGAAGGGCTCTGCCTCGCTTTCCTGTAATTAATCACCTCCGAGATGCAGTCTGACAGCTCCGATAGCGCAGCCTCGTACTTCCCCGCTTGTTCCGCGGCTCTGGGCTTGTCTGCTTTGAGGGACTCTGAATTAAGCAGAATAACTACTGCGAAATTTCTCACCCCGGTAGCCTGAAGCACAAGACCGAAACGCGGATGCCTGGGCGCAGCCAGGGCAGGTTGGCTGTCACACAACAGTTTAACTCCAAACCTCAGTCTGTTACACGGCACCAGTGCTCTGCAAGCGAATCCTCCAGCTATAGCACTCGGGTGAGTCGCCCCGCTTCGCTAAACCCTGATATATAGTTACCGAATCAGAAAATGGAAGGACCGTGTGGCGTGAAGGGACACGTTCGCCTCTACATTGTTTCTGTCTTCCTCTACAACTTTCATTTTCTCCTAGGAATTTAGAGCAACGTTTGACCATACTTCTTAAATTAAGATATTGTATTTTGGGGTTTTCAAGAAAAGTTCGATTTATTAAACATGAGTGAAAATACGGGAGAGATTTTATAATCCTTTTCGGTTTAGCTGATCAGTGAATTTATTACAAGAAAGACGCTCGCTTATTATCTAGAGGCTGTGAAATTTGACAGGTCTGCGTCTTGAAATAAAATCTGTTAATACCCACACGCTCCAACTGGTCAGTTTCAATCACGTCAGGCCTTCGATGGATCAAGGGCTTATCCGAGTAGCATTCAGTGAACGGCAAATCTAGAAAATGCCATGAAATTTACTCTGGCAGACGAAACAAACTCAACTCGGTAGGTCTTCACTATATATACACACATCACGGAGTTTGTTTGTTTTTTTGCAGAGTTTTTATGACTAACACTTTATCAGCCTCCATTTATAATATACCGTTCGGCTACTTGAACATGCGCCCTTTAAAACTGATAAAATGCATTCTTTCATTTATGGTCAGTTTGATTGTGATGGATGGTGCCTGACCATGTTTGGTGGGCGACGTCCTTGCCTAACCTGGCCCCATCTGTCTCTATAAGAGGTAATCGACCCCCACAAGCCATGGTCTCGTTGTTTTCAGCCTGCCGGAGAACCACCTTCGATCAGAGGAGCTGGATCTCAGTACATCTGTGATATGTGGAGGTACCAACCAACACGGAGGAGCAAGGGTGGAGGCCGCAGGTCTGTCTGGTGGATCTGTGTCCATCTCGGCTGCTGAGGACACCTGTTTTTTTGTTATCGAGTGACAGCTGTATACCAAAGTAAACATGGAATTTGGGCAGAGGAGTATCTCTGTATTTCAACTGAAATTCTTCCGTTCTTCCATGTCCTGACCGCTTAACTTTGGCAGGGGTTGCTTAAAGGAGCTGGTTACTGCTCCAGGAAGTGCAGGACACAACATAGGGGACACCCTGGATGGGGTGCCAGGCCTGCTTAGGTCACACAGGCACATACTCGCACAAGCAATCTAGAAATGCCAGTTTGCCCGACCAAGGAATCAGAATCAGGTTTTTTGGCCAAGTGTGTATGTGGCACACGCAAGGAATTTGTTTCCGGCAGTTGGTGCCTCACCTGTTCGTTACAATACAATAGAACAAAACAGTACAGATTAAATGCAATATGAAATGAACGCAACAGAGAGGAAACACACTCTACATATGCAGAACCGCACTTAACCCAGACTGAAAGGTGTAAGACAACAGAGCTCTCAGCTTCCCTCTTTGTAAATATTTGTGTTGATTTTATATAATAAAATAAATGCAAATTTCTCCTGTTCCAATGAAATGTGTAATTACAGGAGGCAATTGCACGAGATTGCTATTTGTTGAATACTCATTGATGAAAGCAATTTAACGTTTTCCTCTCTGAACTATAACCTGACATAATCAACCTTGGCCAAACTCTGAGGAGGAGAATGGTTAGACTAGAGGTAATGGAGAAAGCAAAAACTGAAATCAAAAATGACCCCCCCCCCCTTCTCCAGTAACCCAGACAGCACAATGAGGGCTCAGATGGCTAAGGACACTGGGAGGATCTGGTGCGGAGGACCTGGGAGGCATCAGCCTGACTTGGTGAGAGAGCAGGGTAAAGCACTATCTGCCCTTTCATTACTCCTGGTGGCAGCTTTAATTACCCATCGGCACCCTGCTGTCTCCTCAACAGGAAAGTCAGCCAGATGGGCGAGAGGAGGGGCCGAGAGGAGGGGGCGAGAGGGAGGCAGCGCACCAGCAGTGGGGGCGGCGGAGGCTCTGGATTACGATTCCCCTCACGACCGACCCCAGCACTCTGTGAGAGCTCAGACTCACTCAGCTGGCCGGACGCCAGCTTGCAGGGCCCCGGGGCAAGCGAGCTTCTCTCCTCTTCACTCTCAGTCACCATCTTCAACCTACAGGGGGCGCTGCTGACGAGCCTCAGGCAGGGCGTGTTCAACTCAGTCCAAAATCTACAAGCGCAGAGTGTGCCGAAGCAAGTAAATAAAAACCGACGACAAACAGCATCGTTCCCTGGAGATTAGAGACATATGAATTTAGGTTTGTTTGTGAAAGGTCAGGCTTGTTAGTTTTTGGTAATATGCATACAGTTGGTTAAAAGTGGATTAGATTTGGGGAAAATGATTTAAAACGATTTCATTATAATGGGACTGGGATTTTTCTAGTTGAGTGAATGATTATAACCTATGTTTCTGGCAGAAACAGGAACATTTAAGCACCGCTTTCTAAGCCATTTTAGGAAGTATTAACTGTTCATTAACTAACTCACGAATCGTTCAAACTCTTATGGAATGCAGCCCAACTCTGACCTCTAGTGTCAAAATAGAGAACGGGCACCTCTTTAATGTCATCAAAGAGCAGGACATACTGTAATTATTACAATACTTATTACTGCAGCTATATGGAGTTTTTAAAAAGCGGTTTCCATTAATCAGATTTAAAACATTATAAGATGATAAATACCTAGATTAATTTTTGGCTGCATGGTGGCATAACACCCCCAGGTGTGAGGGTTTGAATCCTATGTGTGTATGTGTGTGTGTGTGCGTGTGTCTGTCTGTCTGTGAGTCTGCGTGTGTGTGTGTGTGTGTGTGTCTGCGTGTGTCTGTCTGTCTGTGCGTGTGTGTGTGTGCGTGTGTCTGTCTGTCTGTCTGTGAGTCTGCGTGTGTGTGTGTGTGTCTGCGTGTGTCTGTCTGTGCGTGTGTGTGTGCATGTGTGTGTGTGTGTGTGTCTGCGTGTGTCTGTCTGTCTGTGCGTGCATGTGTGTGTGTGTGCATGTGTGTGTGAGCATGCGTGTGTGTGCGTGCGTGTGTGTGTGCATGTGTGTGTGTGCATGCGTGTGTGTGCATGCGTGCATGTGTGTGTTTGCGTGTTTTTCTGTGATGTGCTGTTTTTTTTCCCATATGCTCGGTTTTTCTCATGGAATCCAAAGACATGCATGTTAGGTCACTTGACAAGTCTACATTTCTTCTCAAGCGTGACGGTACACATATTTGCCCTTAGATGGGAGTTCATCCTGTCCCCCCCTATGACCCTGACCAGGATATGCAGTTAGAAGATAGATGGATATTTTAATACTGTAATTTGTAAGCATTTATAACATCATCTATATTTTACTTTTAAACATAAGAACATAAGAAATTTACAAACGAGAGGAGGACAAGCTCGTTTGGGGAGAACTTAACTAATAGCTCAGAGTTGATAAAATTTTATCTAGCTCTGATTCAAAGGAACCCAGGGTTTTAGCTTGCGCTACACTAGCAGGAAGACTATTCCATACTCCAACTACACGCTGTGTGAAGAAGTGCTTCCTCAAGTTCAGTTTAAAATGTTCTCCCACTAATTTCCACCTATGGCCACGAGTTCTAGTATTTAAACTAATATTGAAGTAGCCATTTGGCTGAACAGCATCCAGTCCTGTTAGAAACCATACTCATCTAAAACCCAGAGCCTGGCTTTGAAAGGAAAAACAGATACATACTACAGTGCTTGTCCAAAAAAACAGAATGCTGAAAATAAACGAATCCTCACCTGGTGTCACAAATTCAGCATAAACGAGAGTGCTGGCTGATTCCCTACATTCAAGGGAAAACGATGGTCAAGTGGAGCATGCCCTGTAACTTCTTTTTTCATAATACATTACAGTGTTTTTGGCGGTTTTATTCTAGTCAAATAATCAGGCATTTACGGTTTATTTGCATTCAGATGTATGTCATTGTACAGTTAGCTGTGATCTGTCATTTGTAATGAATTCAGCTTAAATGAAAAAATAACCAGCACATCACAACAGCTTCAGGTAGGAATATTTATTGAAGGCCCACTTTTACAAATCAGATTCATTTTTTAAGTGTTGGTCTCCTTATATAAGTGGGGACAAAATGTATTATTCTGACAGAAATGTGACATGAATACTATGTAGTATTACAACTGATTTCTATATTGCAAGTTCTTGGAAAAACAACAACAAACCTAAAGACAAATGTAATGGTTCGTGGAGAGCATTACAAGACAAGTGGTGGACATCTAGGAAGACCAGAGACAGGTGAGGGGGGAAGCCGCGACTGGAATCACTGAAAACAAGCAGACATTTGTATCCATCCCCAATAATTATAATTTGGATAGATCTGAAGGGGGACCATTCTGATACAAGGTTAAGTAGGACATGCTCACTCAGTCAATATACATTGTCAGTCTTGCACTTCCATGATATAGGTTTGTAATTGTACTTTATGGGATGTTGTTCTCAGATGCAGACCTATGATATGTTTGAAGCTGCTGTTCACCAGATCATGGAGGGACCCAGACAGAATGATGGTCAGTGCCAAACTCCTACAGCAGCTGGTGAAGAGGCTGATCGTTACAAACTAGGGCGTAAAGACCATGAGAAGCTGGTCACAAAAATTGCACAAATTCATATTAAAGTATTTAATGAATGAGGATGAAAGTCCCTGATATGAAGCAGGCTGTGACGGAGGAGGAGAGGAACGTGAAGCAACAGCAGCAGCTACCTTACTGTGGAGTCCAGCACCAGTTCAGGGTGCTGAGATTTCCTTTCCTAAAATAAATTCCTTTATTACCGGTCTTTGGCTGTTGTCTTCAATCATCTGGTGTGTCATGAGAAATGCCGCACTGCAAAAATGTCTATGCAAGCCAGCCCATTTGCTGGGCTCTGAGGATTAGCAATCTGTGCCCTTGTGTGGAAGGTCTGGCAGAGGAATCATATCGCCACTGGGCCCTTGAACAAGACCCTTAACTCCAGCTGCGCCAGGACTGCTGGTCTGCGTAAATGGCTGACTCTGCGCTGACCCCCAGCTTTGTTCTCACCTGAATATATGCGCAGGGATGCGCATAACTGGTATGCATTTGCCTTATAAAGCAATACATGACAATATGTCGTAACGGCGCAGATGCGTACCTAATTCATGTGCATTTCCACTGCTATGACAAAACATGACCGGGCATTTTAACATTGACATGACTGATCTGATCACAGTATGTAGGTTAAAATGCATAGCAATTTCTTCTGATAACACTACGCGTTTGTCCTGTTACTACAATTGCCACAAATCACTTCATATGGCAAATGCACACGTGGGTAATAGTTATGTGCATCCCTGTGTATATGTGTGTTGCAGCACAACAAGTTATGTGGAAACCAAGGAATTTCTTGTACAACTAGCAAAATAAGTCTCACGTGTGAATTACGCTAAAGGTCTAAACGTTTCTAAAGCCAGGATGATCCGTAAACTTCTATTGGAACCATAGGCCCAAGTTCCTAATTAGAAGCCATATGGATTAATTCAGAATTGTCAACTGACAAAAACACCACACATAAAAACAAACACGCTAGTTTCAATCAAAGAGAAAGGGAGTAATAAAATACACTTTATTAGACATCCTCTTAAACACCTTTTCATTGCAACACCGTTCAGCATATTTCCCACTTGCAAGCTGTTCTCTGTGCCAAATGACCCCGTCGAAAAACCCACTGACAGTGTGACAGTGCCCAAGTACAGCTCTCACATTATCGTATAAAGAATGTCTATGAAGACTGATTACATCGTTTGTTTTTTTTTTTTTTTTTTCTTTTTTCCCTCTTTACTCAGGTGGACCTAATTTCATATTTTAAAATCTAAAAAGATCCATTTTTGTTCTGAAATTTGTTGCTTTACTTCACATCCAAAACATGTTTGCTCATAAAAATGCTGTTTGGTATTATGGAAGTTTCTGGGAGCGCGAAATGCAAAATCTTTGTAATAGTCCGAATTTTAACATACAAGAAACAGCTACTAATCTTCAGATGGTTCCATTCCTAGAAAACAGAACTGATGATGCAAATGTTCTACAAAAATGGTCTTTAAAAAAAGAAGAAAAAAAACAAACAAAGACTTAAGATTGCCAGGCAGCTGAGCCAATGTTTGCTCATGCCATGAGCCAGAAAGTGTACCTACATGCGTATAAAGAACTGGAAGAACCCCCCCATCACAGATGTTAACCACAGTTAACCATTTTTATAGGCTCTCTCAGCCAGAGCACATAGGAAAAAGTACAGCTTTCAGAGGGGGAAGCCTTCCAGAAGAATCACATTTCAAATTCACAACCTACTAAGAAATAAGCTCAGTAACACATTTAGAGATGTAATGAAACAGCCACATAACAGCGGAGGTGAACTTTTCATTGGCCAGTTTATGTGACTCTATCCAATACTGTAGAGAAGAGAGGGTTAAGCGTTCCTTTGAGTTCAAGATACATTTTATTTTTTCCCATTAAAAAAAAAACATTACAAAAACTTGAAGAGGAAAACAAAAGCAAATAAAAAAATGACATCTTTTTTGGAAATTTCTGAATTCTGAAATGGAAACAAAAAAGGAAACAGAAAAATAAGCCTGGCACAAAGGATTGAAATATGAGCGACAGCCTGGCATGTTGACAACGGCAACTATATTCTCGCTATAAAGCGGAGGGCTCACTGTCACTCTGAGACACGTCACCAAAGAAAGAGCAAGGGGAAAAAAACAAAAACTGCTCGTTCCTGACACAGAGACTTCCTAAGCACTGCAATATTCATGCCTGAATGCTCAGCCAACAAGTATCCTGGACAAATTCACCTACGTGTGCTGTGCGAGTACGCATCTGTACGTCACACGCAGCACAGCAGGTTAATGCAGATGGCTCTCGACCACCAAAAGAAATGGTGCAAGCCAAGCAAAATAGTACACCGACGTTAGGCTCCATCTGAGAAAATCTCAAAACGCAAACACCCAGATATCTTGTACAAATGCAACACGATCAACTAAGTATATCATCCGAACCCAACTATTTAAAACAGCAAAAGCTTAAAACGAAATCATTAAACATCCAGACAAATCCAATAATGTGCACAGTTAAGTATTTAAAATGGTTGTCATTTGCCTTCTTATGGAACATTAATAACAATATTGCACACTTTGTCTCATTCTTGGATTAAGATGTCTAGGACAATCAATGAAGGGAAAGCAAAGACAGGACAGCACTGTTAGCAGTTAGCAGGCTCTCAGACACAGACACACATACCCGACAATCTCATCCTCCGTAACAACAGTTCGAAAGAGGGTTAGGGAACCTGAACATTAAGTGATCTTAAGGATTTTCTTTAGGCGGTAAAAACTGAGCAGGATATTGGAGCAGATCTATGGGGAGAAAAGAACCAAATTTTCAGAGCCAAATCTACACCTCATCACTGCACTACATTTCTGCAACTGTAACAATGATCCGTTGTCCATAACATAAGAAGCTAGTTTCATTTTATCCAAAGGGGCAGGGAAAGCTAAAAAAAGATACAAAAAAAAAAAATTAACAGTTATTATTCAGACAAGAGGCGCCCCGGTGTTTAATTCAGCATATCTGTGAGCAAAACCTTTCCTGCTTACACACACAGAAGCACACACAACTTCCTCTAAACACACCTCCTGGATCAATGTGAGCTCAAAGTCCTTTTGCATGATGTATCTACAGATTTAAAACAAAAATTAGAGGCGGTTCAAACCGTTGAGCCAGGCCAACATGAAAAGCTCTTGCGGGGGGAAGAAAAAAAAACAAAGGTGAAGAAAAAAAAAAAAAAAAAAAAAAACAACAGCAAAGAGATTCAGCCTGAAGACAGTTAGTCATCCCCTGACTGAGCTTCCTCTTCCGACACATCCTCCTCTTCCTCAGGTGCCTCAACAGCTTTCTTGGGGGCAGGGGAACCTTTCTTCTTAGCCACTGGCTCTTCTTCTTCCAGGGGGCTCTCAGGGTCATCCTCCTCCTCTTTAGGGGAGGATTTTTCAACAGCCTTACCCACACTGGGTCGACCTTTTCCCTTACCCTTCATGGGACTGGGAACCACTGTGCGGGGAAGAGAAAATACCAAGCAACCTCTTAGACTTGGTCTGGCTTGCTTAGTCACTGTAATACTTACAGTGTATATCAGGCTAAACAGCAATGCCCCACAGGCCTTAGGATGCAAAATCCAAGCCAGACAGGCAAGGTTGTTTCTCTTCACTGTGTCCATTAAATATTCCACAGCGAGTAATGAGGTTGTCAAGCTCCCTCTCCTGGTCAATCTCAGAAACGCACCTGACTGACCCATGTATGCCAAGACTGGCACTTTCTTCAGTTCCTTACATCCATGTTCTGTTTACATGGATGAACAGTTAAAGTCAAAAACGTGTTTTATATTTTCTAAAGACTGTAATGCAAGTTGTCAATATGCATTCTTTTCATTTTGTAGGAGGCAAAAAAATCTACTTATGAATTAATAATGTAAAAAAAGTGTTTTTGTTTCTGTAAATTCTAAAATGTAAAAATAAATTGCCTGGGGTTGTTAATGGCAGACTGCCAGAATTAAATACAGACTGAACCTCCTTATGCCCCCATAAATTCCTGAATAGTTGAGCAAAAGTGACTTGCTTCCATGGGCTGTACCTGTGGCCTTTAGCCGAGGCTTGGGCGATTTCTTCTCTTGCCTGCTTCTCCTGACCACCTTCTTGCCCCTCTTTCTGGAGTGACCATAGTCACTGTCATCATCATCATCCATCATGAAGTCTTCATCGCTGCCAGATTCCTCTAAGGCATTGTGTGAGTGTGGGAGAGCAGTCAAAACCATGAGAACCACCCTTTATTACAAGGCAGCAAGCATGCAAACTGGAGCAGAATACCAGACAATTTCTCTCACAAGGCACATAGGGAGGCTAACAAGTTCATACAATGATTGGAAGTTCTTCAATAAGTAAGTCCATTTCTTAAACAAGCTCCATCTAGCGGCTGTTGATGTTATGACAGGTGCAGAAGGGCATACATGCATACAGTCCAACAGAAAAAAAGCCAAGCAACTTTAGGCAAAGACTAAAATTAAATAGAATCATGCATTAAAAAATTTAAACAAAGAATACTCACGATCTTCATAGGCCTGTTCTTCCTCATCTTTCTCCTCATCCTCACTGCCGCCATCACCCAACAACATCTCCCTCTGTTTGGACACAGCTTTAGTGGCTGCCTGCCGTACCTGCCTAACCTTCTTGCTCACCTCCCTGTCATTGTCACTGTCATCTGCAAAGAAACACATGACAAAGTCACAATGCAAATTAAGAGATAGAAGCCAGACGCACCAATCTGAGATGCTTAATGATGCAAATGTGTGTGTTTCGGTGCAAGACTGTTTAAAACAGAAAAACGAGCAGTTCATCTATTAGCCCATCATGGCTGACTGTAGTTCTTAGAATGTACAAAGAAAACTGCAGGGAATTTAAACCTACCTTAAAAAAAAGATAAGTTTTCAAAATTTTATTGCTTTTCAATTTACCAACTGTGTTGCAAAACTGTTACATGCAGATCGAATCACAAGTATACTGCAAACTGAGAAATGGCAAAGGCTGCGATTTAGGATATGCATTGTACATCACGTCTGACCCAGGGTTTAAAACTGCCGCAAGAATAGTTCTACAAATTCATGTTGTGCTCCTCACGTGCCAGTCATGCTCACCAATTAGAAGTGGCCGAAGGCAAACGCGGATATGCCCCCAAACAGCAAACCAGTGAAACCCAAGGAAAACGTTACATTCGCGGCGCAATAAAAATATTGATTCTGTTGCCGAGGCATAATCTGGGACCAGCGTCCACAATAACTCATACGACCATTGTCATTTGTATGACAATGTAAAAACTTCAGTTTGATTAGAAACTGTCCTTCGTGTAGAGGAATGAGGTATTCAATAAAAGTTTGTACAATTCTCATCCTTGCATTAGAATATAGAGCTATATTTTGGTGCTCCATCATGTGGTAATGCTGCGTCATATGCTTTAAATCTATCAATCACTGAATATTGAACTGAATACTGCAAAGCAATTGCAATATGGCAAGAATAATCGCGATTAGATATTTTCCCTAAATCATTCAGCCCTAAGAAGTACCAGAATGATAAATGGGACTTTTCATGTGAATTTTATAATTCGAGGGACTTCTACAATGATACTTGGCCTACATAGCTGCCACCATATATTGCCTGGGTCTTGACATTAGAAAAGTGCATGAATTGACAGAGTGGGGGTTGCACAAATGTGTAACAGAATTTTATATTTTATACACATACACACACATTTTATATATATATATATATGTGTACACATATATATATGGTTAGCTTGCAAGGAGCATGTTGTGATGTTCGAAGACTGCTGTTTAAACTAAGCTCAAAACTGAACAAAGACATACAAGAAAATATCATGAGAAGTCCTGCATGTTGCAGGAGATGACAGTAAAAACCAAAACTAGTACAAGACCATGATTCCGACTTGCGAAAAATGCAGTTAAATAATATCTTTTCTAAGCATATATACCACAGCAAAACATCCAGGCACTAGATTAAAGCAGCAATACTGTCAACACAAGAAAATCAACACCAGCTAATGTTCAAAAGTAGAGACCATATTCATGGTTGTCCAACTAGGCCGTTTCTAACACTGAACTGTAAAGCATTAGGGTTATAACACTCAAATTATACTGCACAACTAGCTACAGAAGCACAAGACATTAAGGGCAGCAAACCTCATTTCTGACAGACAAATCAGCAGATGCAACAACGTTACGCCTGTCTAACTTATACAATGTTTGTTGAAAACTGATGTGTAAAGGAGAAAATCTAAAAGCAGCAGCAGTCAAAACATTTACTTATAAAACTACTCATATGAAGAAATGTTTCACTGACTGTGGCATGGTCATATACCGAGGAGAAGCACAGTCACATGTGCAACTCAATGCGAGCCTCCATAGAAAATAATTCTACTATATCAAACAAGCAATTAAGGTGCCATCTTAATACTCTACTGGTTATAATTAGAATTACAAGCAAATGCTAAATATAACCAACAGAAAGCTCCCTGCTGTTATGTCAGCAATGATTGACCAGAATCTTTAATTCCAGGCAGCCTTACCATCGAGAGCCTTACCATCGAGTTTCCTCTTTTGCGCCCTTTTGGTGGACTTATCGTTGCCTTTCTTTCCCTTCTTGCCCTTTTTGCTGTCATAGTCACTATCCCCCCCTTCTTCTTCCTCCTCATCTTCAAAGTCATTGTCTTCTTCACTGCCAAAATCATCTTAAAAAGGACAGAGAAGATGGAAAAAAAAATTATACTTGAAAAGACAAGCGCTTCTTAGGGCAGGTGCAGACCAGAAACATGTGCATGATTTTCCAAGCATTTTGTTGAGCTTGTATCACGCACGAATCTATTACATTTCATGCTCATTTTTACCAAGTTCCTGGCCTCACATGCTTTCTTTTCACATTTATAAAGTTTACAACCCAAAATAGTCATGGACGATGATCACATTGGTTCCTCCCAAGCGTTCTTCCTTCTAGGGAGTTTTTCCTTACCACTGTCACCTCCGGCTTGCTCTCTTGGGGGCTTTGGCCAGGGTTAATGTAAAGCGTTTGAGATAATGTCATGTTGTGAAAATGCGGTATACAAATAAAATTGAAAACTGAACATTCCTTGCTATTCACTTAATTGCCAAGTTTTTAAAATGTACCATCTGTCTTTTCACTATATCGGTATTGAAGGATCTTTCAAATATTTGAAAAGTTCAAATAATGGTGCTAGAGTGGCCTTTACAAACATGTGTATGGCCCGTTTTGATACCCCTTAATCCAAACCAACTGGACAATGACAGAAAAACACTTCAAAAGCAAGAACCAAAGGACTGAAGGTGACTAAGAAATGGTGGAAGAACGATGGAAGAGCTATATCGCTGTGAAAATGGTTTTACTCACCTGCAGAATCGTCATTCTTGACTTTATCATCAGAATCATCACTGGAAGAGTTAAAGAAAAGAAATGCTGGGATTTTGGCCTCTAGTTCCTATAATCTCTGCCCAATTCTCCACTTTTAAATCTTTCTCATGCCACTTTTTCCCTTCAAAGCACTATTTTCTTGTTCCAAAATGTAGCCGGCTCACCTGTCTTCCTGCGAGTTCTTGCCCGACCTCTTCCTGTTCTTAGATTCTTTAGGGGACCTCACCTTTTTAAGCCTATCCAAGTCCCCTCCATACTCCTCATCTGTACAGGGAGGATAAATTAAAAACAAAAAAAAATACGCCGAAAACAGCATGTGCACGACATATAAGAGATATTTACATTTATGTTATATACAAGGGAGAGATGGTGCTCACCTGCATCGTCAGATTCCTGGAACTGTGAATAATCAACAACCTTCCTGTTCCTATAAAACCATAAGAAGTATGCCATCACATGACTACTTTGGCAATACACACTTATGTACAGTTACAACATTCTCAAGACAATTGCTACATGCAATAAAAGGAACTTGCTGTTGTCATTTTGAATTATACAATTAAAGTATGTTAAAGAACAAGTTGACAGGTAAATTCAAATCTCTGCCCCATGACAGAAAAGCAGGATGAGTATTCATGCCAAAATTCTTACAGATCGGCTGGGTTCCAAACAGGTCGGTACAAAGGCCTTTCCATGCAGGCTAATTAAGAACACCGTAGCTGAATATGCCAAAATGTTAAATATATTCACAAAATACAAAACTGCAAAAATATTAATCAAAAAGTAGGTCGTGTTTAATCAATTCTGTGAAATGTTTAGCTTTCAGAGTGGCTTCAGAGCAAATTAGTCTTATCAAGCAACAAAAAATGTGCAAATATTAGCAAAACTGCTATATGTTTTATTGTATTGACTATTTTTATTTAAAAGCTAAAAGAAAATGTTTATATTTCCAATTAAAAAAATAAAGCCTTAAAAATCCAAAACTTCAGTAATGCATACAGCCCTACATCACCTAAAAATCACCTAAAAACAGCACTGCATAAATCCTACACTTTTACATTATCTGCGAATCATATAAGAAATTGCTTGCATGTCTTGGCCTCAACTATGGTACCTATTAAGAGGATTGACTGATAGTGATAACAAGTTATTTTTCCATAGACAGCGAAATCTGTACACTCCTACAACTTCTTCCACAAGACAAATCTACCTATTAACACTAAAGTACACCCACTGCGCATGCTATATTTTTTGTGTCTTAGATCATGCTTCTTACATAATAGTAACATGTTACGGTTTACATACAACTTACAATACGCCAACATACAAATTGTTCTAATGGCTGATACAACAGTACTGTAAATTAATGATGGTACAGAGTTCAACTTACAATTATGCTGGAACTCCACAAAAGAATAGGTGTCTTCACAGTAACACAGAGTGGGAAGTGGCATTAAGCTTATATCTAGAATGTTGCACATGTTCATCAACATAAACGATTAGCACAGCTGCAGTACGTTTTAGTACCGGGAACCCCCTTAGAACCATATCTGCAACCCGCGTGGCCTGCCCATAACCACTACTCAAACCACCACAAAGAAATTCTGAAAATACACCGAACAAGTACTTTTATTTCGGTTATTACTGATCGCATTTTCCAGTTTTCCAAATTGGCCCCTTATTTTAAACTGAAGATTCTCTTAAGCAACCTGTGATCGCCATTAGTAATAATGCATACTGAAAAATCTTTACTGACGCATTTTTCTGGTTAATTGAGAAATTCAGGGATATTCTGGAAGCAATATATGGTCGGCCATATGTAAGTTATATGGGTGCATATGTACATATACGTAGACTGGTAAATGCATATAATATGCATACAGAATATGTTTATCAACTCATGTACAGATACAGAAGACTGATCCTAACCATAGGGAAATTTAAGCATGCAAAACAGAGACCTGATACCCATGAGCATGAAATAGAAAACTTCGGGATGTAACTGGAGACTTGAGGAACCAGACACGGATTGCTACGTATTTACTGGTCGTGGTCTGCCCTCAAATTTTCATCAGCCATGTAAGAACTGGAATTAAAGGTTTAATGGCGTCGTTTTAAAATCTGCAACACACACCTAAACCTAATATATCTCCAGTCATAAAACTCTGCAAAATAATTTCCTTAAATCGACATCGGGGTTAATATTCAAAAAATGGGCAGACTCGGAAATCATGGGAGAAAAGGCGGGCCTAATTCGGATAGGGGTTTCACAGAACTCACCTTCATCGGAATAAAAAGAAAAAACGACATGTAATGTCGCTCCATCTGAAAGCACTCAAGTACCGACATGTTTGACGGGACATCATCTTATTTCAATAATTGCAGCCAAAGGGTCTGCTTTTCGTTTTGCTGCAATACCACTGAAATCCATGCGCATCTCCAAACAAAAATCTCAGATTAAAAAACACACAGTATTCAAACGCCACTACTGAGTTTCACCAGTTGCACGACCCTAACGTGCACATTGAGGCTCTTTACAAAACCATAATAAAATAAATGGAGTGCTTGCTCATCCCCTTCGATCCTTCTCTGCAGCCGAATACCACGCCGCCTTCTTATACTTACACACACACACACACACACACACAAATTCGCACAAACCATGTTTTCGCAATAAGCAAATGCACGGCGTGTGATGTCATTGATACAAAGCTGACATGGCCAAGCCAACTCAAGCAACTGTCCACACGCAACATTATAGTAGTTAAGCACGCATGAACAAGACCCATTCAAAAAAGAGAGTTAGACGCCCAGCTCCATAGCTCATTAAGGCCAGACAACACATGCAACCGTGTGCAAGCATATCATGGATGAATGAGCAGCCATATTCTGGCTACGGCTACTGCTGCGTTGAGAAATTTAAATGTAACAATCGTCACCATGCCCATTATTTTGCGCCCGATTTCCCTGGATGCGCGCATGAAATAAAATACCAGCAGTGGCGCGATATCGGCGACATATTTTTATTACGGCTATCACCCGACACTGGGCGGCCAAGGGGCACGCTAGCTAGCTACATTTTTTTCGCATATGTAACGTTAACATCGCAACGGCGCTAGTTGTGCCAACATGCAATGCAACTGGTTAAGGTAACTAGCGGCTAAAAAACGTGTGCAAACATACCTCACTGGTCTTGACATTCTGCTGAAATAATGAGACTTAAATTAGCTACAGGAAAAACAGAAAATCTGAGGAGAAAATTCCTTTCGATGTAAGATAGCTTAAACTATGCCTGGCTAGCCAGCTAGCGAGCTAGCTTGCTGGGTAGCTCGAGCGACGTATTTAAATGTAAAAAATAAAATTAAAATAAACTCAGCAATTTGAGGGAAAAATAACAAAAATTTAAAATAACTGAAATCTTAAAGAGAATATATTTAAAAATACCCTCAGCTACCTACACAAAATGGTGAATAAAACAATTTGAAACTGCAGACCTAGCTCAACCAAACCGCTATCATTAGGCGGGAATTTGTTTGGAAGGACTTCCCACCGTAATATTTGACTGGAGAATTTGTTGACACGAATTCGTAAACTGGGCATTTCGAACGATTTCTCAACTCCGGATTGGACGGAGGCGCTGTCATTCACGAGCATGCCCCCGCCCCAATAACGCGCCCCTCACTCGGATAGGTTGAGATGACACTGACGATAAGACAAAAAGAGGCCATGCAGCTAGTACTATACGGCCAGAGACGAGGTGCATAGTTTAAAACGAGCTCATTTAACTCTTCAGATAGCGGCGATGCCTCCAGTCGTACACTCCCATACACACCCAAGGGAATACCTTTTAAGTAACCAGACAAAAAGCTGGACGAAATATTTAAATTAATTGTAAAGTATCATGTTTGGATACTATGCACCAAAAAATGAAATTGGGCCCTGAAGGAACGACGTTTTTACGTGTGTATAATCGCAGGTATATATAATTATTTTTCCCTTTAACACATTTTTTGAGTAATTATAAGCCTGAGCAATATATTAAGATATATGAATTTCTAGACACATTTTAATCATAATAATGCCCATGTCACCAACCTTTGTATTTCTACTAAATGTGTGCCTGTAACAGAAAAAAACAAAGGCTGGAAATGCTGTTTTACTGCTTTATTTTAATGATATTATTGTTTTTGCATGTTCATTCTGGAGTACAACCACAGATGTAAACCTTTTCAATTCTGACATGTATGTAAACCATCTGTCTTTATAAAACGAACAAAAACATGTACCATCCAATTAATTATAACCGAAAAATAGTGGGTGATGGTAAGCACTAGACATCTTACAGGAGGTGCGTAAAATTTCAGACTTGGGAACCAGTGGTGTTATTCAGAATTGGTACCCAATACATATTACTGGTGCACTATTCTGGTGGTATTCCCTTAAATTATTTAATAGTTTGATTTCAAATGGTTCTGAAAGGCATTGTCTAGTAAAACCACGGCACTGTTGAATTCTTTTCCTGACTCCAGAAAAAAATGATAAAAAATTTGTTTTACCCTCTGCTGTTTTAAAGAGCTGCGTCCATAAAATAAGAAGGAGGGCTTTGAGCAGAAGGCAGGTAAGAGCAGTGGTGGACATCAAAAGCATTTTCACTCCCCCCCCTTAAGTGCCCCCTCCCCCCTTAAGTGCAACTCCTTGATCTAGGACCAGTTACAGCAGGAACAGCTGGTATCAAATACCAGGCCACTAGCACAGCTTTGGAAGTATGTTCTGCCCCTACTGCACTCATAGAACTTGTTTTTGTCGGTGGGGTCAGGGTACATTCCATCAGCTTTGCCCGTACAGAAACTGCTGTTCATGCCTCCGGTGCCACTGGAGCTGCCCCCACTGGAACTGCCACCACTGGAGCTGCCCCCACTGGAGCTGCCTGCATGGGAACTGCCTCCCTTTGACTTGCTTCCAGTAGAGCTTGATGAGACTGTGGTGGTGGACTGTCCTGGAATGGGGGGCACAGGAGTAGCAGGTGGTTTGCAGGCTAAAACAAAGTAAAAGAGAACAATTTATATACCTATAAATACATACATATACATACTCACACATACACACTATATATATACTGTATATGTGTATGTATGTATATATTACAGAGCATTATTGTTGTAATCATCAGGGTCATGTCTAAATTAAAGTCATTCCCAGAGATCCTTCACTTATAACTTGTTTGAACGTGGCACAGATGGTTAAGCCTTTAAATTGGCTGGGGGGCATCACACTTCCTACTTCATAGCAAAGGGTTTTTGCGAAGTGAAATCAGTAATGTTATCTACAGGCAAGTCACTGTTCAGGGCCTTTTATAGATACTTGTGTCATCAGGCACATTCCACAAGAGGGCTGCAGAAAAGTGAGAGACTTACAGCCTTGATCCAAGCCGAAAGCCTTGTGGAGGACATTGATCATTGGGTATTTGCCCTGGTTGCAGTATGTTCCCATGTAGTCATCCATGTCAATAGTCCACACCATGGCTCCTCCAAATTGGTTCTTCATTAGCCAGTCAACCTACAGATGACGGGCAGAATAATGTAGAAGGAGCCCATTGAGCTTGTTAAGGGGTTACATGAAACACACTTAGTTGAAAGCTGTTTCTATTCTACTACTAAGGTCCATTCACATTAAATAATTTATCTAGTGCTTGTACCCAAAGTGACTTACAGTAGAGGCAAGGGTTACAATTTATGTGTCGTCCCCAGCAGTTCAACCCACAACCTTCGTGTTGTCAGCACAATGCTCTACTTGTTTAGCTACAGGAACCATTTATTAACATCAATGCAAGCCTAGACTCAAATAATAATAATTGATACTTTATTGATCCCCATGGGGCAAATTCTAATTTCTCTCCCCCATCTTGATCTCTGTGGGTGAGAACAAGCTGGTTGTGAAGGGCAGCCACCCATAGGACCCAAGGAGCTGGGGGTTGAGGGCCTCGCTCAAGGACCCGCAGACGTGCTGAGACCAGGCTCTAAAGGCACAAAAGCTTTGCCCCCTGACCCACACGCTGCCCCCAATTAGTAAGTTAAGGCAGTATTTTATTTACCTGAAATAATGTCAGTTACAAAGCTCACTATTTTCACACAATCTGTAAGTTTATGTTTCCAAATACAAATCAAAATACCATAGATTTGTCTAGCGTTTACAAGTACCTCATGTACTGACAGGTACATATTTTTTCAATTTCATGAATTGCTGTGCAGTCATCAAAGCCTCACCTTGATCTGGAAGCTCTTGACATTGTCATAGCCAACCCACTGGTTTCCCTTATAGGCGTAAGGTACATTCTGCTCAGTGTTCCAGACTTCTGTAGCTCCTTCCAAAAAGCCACAGATCTATGAAAAGAGAATTAATAACTTCACTGAGGACCTCATAGATGTCCTGGTCTAGCCATTAATGAGTTCATTTTCTATACTGCTTTTGTCCTATACAGGGTTGTGGAACCTATTCTGGGAACAACAGATGCAGGGCAGTGAATAAGCCACGATGGGGCACCAACGGACTAGGGTCCATACACTCATATGGCAATTTTGAGCTGGGGGGGGTTAATGAAGGGCCCAGAGGAAACCCCACTATCACCCTCCACACATACAGAGCTGGGGAATTAAACTCTGGTCTCCAGACGTACAAGGTGGCCATGCCGTCCAACAATTCTTTGATATTAACAATATTCATCCATAAAATAGGAGCATTAATAAACAGAATTTTTATCGGCAACTTGAATCCTCAGTGTGCCCATGGTTTGGTTACCTCGAAGTACGCCAGCTCACCAGCCTCCTGCGTGTACTTTCCTGCAGTTCCAGGCCCTGAGATGGGAGCGCCGATGCCGTGGTTGGCTGGGTTACTCAGGGTGAAGGTGTTGCCATAGGTGGGGAAGCCAACTAGCAGTTTCTCAGCTGGTGCACCATTGTTCTTCCAGTAGTTCATTGCATAGTCCTATAAAAAATAAAGGTTACACACTAAGATGAAGAACAGCAGTGAGTACCAGCCCTATATTCTGTAACTATACAACTGCCCCTTTAACGGCCACCTTAAACAAAACGTTCTGTAGGTGGCACTGTCTCCTGGGGTGGTAAAGAATCGTTTTTCACAAATCGTTTTGGAAAATCTAATTTCTTTCATGATCTCTAGAGACCAACTATGGGGTTTCTAGACAGATATGTCTCAGGCCGTTCATTTTTTGTGTATATACTCAGTAACATTCATTAATTTCCTACTTACCACATTGAAGTAGATGTAGGATCCAGAGTCAAAGGAGTCCCTGTACAGAGGACTGCACTCTCCAGTGAAGGGGTCCCAGGAGCCATGGAAGTCGTAGGTCATCACATTGATCATGTCTAGGTATCTGATTATACAAGGAACAGAAATATATGGAAAGGGACATGGTAACTGGATCATTTAGTGAATTTTCTTGTCCTCAGGTCCCAAGACAGTTTGCTTAAAATAAGGAGTAAGCTATAATGTATATTGTATTATGGAAAATATGACAAAAATGGCTAGCTACACAAGGCTGAGCATGAAGAGTTTTCCTGTGTTGCTAGTCAGAGAGAATTTGGGTGTCATAAAACACGTTTTGTGCTGACAGTTGTCATTAGCACGACATAGTTATCCCTTTGTAAATGACAATGTGGCCACGTGAAAACAGAACAGAGGTAAGGAAGCTGCTGAAGGAATTGGATGGTGCCTGGAGCTGGTGACCTGGGAAGCAGAGCGTAGTGTGTGCATGTGGAGTGGCCCCCAGACATGGTGCCACCTCAGAGGAGATCCACCGGTCAGCTGTATAGGGGAGCATGGCTTAGATCAGTGGTCACCGACATGTCGACCACGACTCACAAGTCAAGGAGGAGTCAACAACTTTTCCTGTTGCCACTCGCTGCCCGGCCCCCCCCCCCCCCCAGGTTATTGCCTTTGTAGAAATAGCACTTACTGTAAATAAAGTTGGAGATCCTTAGATAGTCACATGCAACATCATCGCTTCTCCATCAGCACGTTGGGCAGCACAGTGTTATACACATCAGCTGGTTCACTGGACACTTTGTACTGTATCTGGTACCCTATCACTGTCTACATATCAAACTTGATAAACAGTTTGGCTTATATAGAAAGTTATTCTTAAATCATTAAACTTCATGAAATACTGTTTTGTTATTGAAAATTGTTCCAGACCTCTGGCTTTGAACAAAAATGTAATGCAGACCATTGCTCAAAAGAGTGCTATAGATTTTAGGTCTGGCTTGGTTCCCTGGGTGACATCGAAGAATGACACTTACTTTCCAACTTCGGGTATCTGGTAGGCCGTGTCGATGGTGCCGCGACCAGCCGAGACCGCGGCGGACATCAGCAGTGGTCGCTTGTTGGTCTGCTTAGCTTCAGCTTCAAAGGCTTCCCTCATTTCCTATTAAACAAACACAGCCATCCACAGTTGTGCTATTGGATGGGTCCTGCATTTCACACTTACATACTTGGATGTATAAATAGGAAAAAGTACCAGATTTTGCATATAAGCTTTTATAAAAGATTTAAAGAGTTTGCAGTGCTGTTCCATGAACCTTTCATTACACACTGGGCATTTCCTGATTCACTTGCGTTAACCACCTCACTGATGTTAAGCTTTATGGTTATGTGTGTTTCATGATCAGGATTCAGCCTTGTCGTCTAACACGTTTAAGCAACCTGTTCCAGACATAAAATGGTGCTTCTTGTTTTCTAATTAAACTACAGATGCCTGTCCCTGACATTTCCATCCCAGAGTCAGATTCACTTAGAATTAAATTAATAAATCAATTAATTTGTAACTTTAAATCAGTTAGCAGGCTTATTAATTAATTACCAATTTAGTAAACAGAGACGGCTAGTGAGGCGGCACAGTGGGTAGCGCTGCTGCCTCCCAGCAAGAAGGTTCTGGGTTCGGGCCCAGGTCATTTCCGTGTGGAGTTCGCACGCTCCCCCTGTGTTTGCATGGGTTTCCTCCCATGGTTCAAAAGTATACAGAGCAGGTTGATTGGTGAGTCTGAATTGGCCCTGGAGTTGACTGTGTGTTCCCTGCAGTGTGTTGGTTCCTGCCTGTGCCCATTGTTCCCAGGATAAGCTCTGGTCCCCCCCCCGCGACCCCAGTTGGAATTAAGTGTTTACGGTGATGGACAGTCTGGGTCCAGAAAGTAAAAATATACAGACCAAGATTTTGCTTCAACCAACTAGTTGAGTACTCTGTGACTGTGACTCTTTATGGTTGGTTTATGGAATTGGTTGGTTTAAACAAAATCTTGGTCTGGATTTTTACTTTCTGGACCTGAACTAACCATCTCTGTTAGTAAATCTGCAGACATAGCGAATACATTCTGTCAGTCTATAACTTTCACAGAGTGACCACCCTTATTAAGAACTGGTAGGACAGATAAAACACATAAACCAGTGAAATATGCCAGGCTATTGAGTTTTAGTCCCAGAATTACCTGCAATAGGACAGAGTACAGCTGCTGGTCTTCTGGAGGGCTCCCCCTGTTGCCTGGGTATTCCCAGTCAATGTCAAGACCATCAAACTGATACTTCCTGAGGAAGCTGATGACAGAGTCGATGAAGGTTTGACGGGTACCAGAGGAAGCCACCATAGCAGAGAATCTGAAAAAGGGAAACAGCAAGTTTTATGCACACGTGCAAAACCAAGTAGCACTGACATTTACATGTAAAAGGTTAACTAAAATTGACCAAATCTCCTTTTGGAAATGTAATATATCTGCAGTCACATTTAAAGGACGTTAATTTTAAATATACTAGCCAGCGTATTAAAATATTCTCTATACTAGTTTTACAGAAGGACTTTTTTATTTTAATATGTCCAAAGGCCAAAGGAAATTGCTGATGATAGATAAGACGGTACTTTACAAACTGGTAATGGTGATCCTGGTCTTCATTATTTATCAACATTTATTATTAGTAAGATGTCTAGTATAGTGGTGCTCAAGATGGAGCAAACAGGCAACAGCACTGCATGTTTTATTGATGCTCATGGCGAGGTTTCTGCTGTGGCACCTTAGCCCCACATGACACACTCGACGGATGTGTACGGTTAATTAATGTCAAACTTCCTACCCAGAGGAGCCGAAATTCCAGCCTCCAACAGAGAGCAGGGTTTTCATATTTCCATTCCTGCAAAATGAGAGTGAACAGAGTTGATATTATTGGCTGGCGATTGGACGTTTTATGGACATGAATGGGACAAAAATTGTATCCGGGACAGGTTGCGTGCATCTGCAGAATGGCGGCCAATGGTTCCCTCACTGGTTCTTAAGGTCATTGAACTGGCCGTAGAGTGCCACATCATCCCACTCGTAAGTGGCGAGCTTGCCGTTTGTGATCGTGGCAAAGGCGTAGAGGAGGTGGGTACACAGGCACGGGTCGATGTTAGTGGGCATGTAGATGGTAGGAGGAGGTCTGTATTGTGCCCAGTTGGTGAAGTAACAGGACAGGATGTAGGAAGAGCCTGGATGGGAGAAGGACATGTGACGATTCAGTACAGGAAACTGTATACCAATCAATAAATAACACGTGTGCAATAGATCAATGAAAACAACTAACACCTCAATATCACAATCCCCATAAAGTACAGCTCCAAGTAATTCATCTTTCGATATTGATGAAGCAGATGGTTTGGGGAAAGAAACCGCTCTTGAATCTGGAAGCCAGCGTTCTGATGCTGTGAAACTTCTTATCAAACTCTGGGGTGAGAAGATTAAGATTATGATTAAGATGGACTTGATCCTAATTGATTCCAGGTGGAAATTCTGGAATGTGGCTTTGGTGATTCAGGTCATGTACTACACTTTATTGGATCAATGGTTGATGCATATCCAGTCAATGGATTGCAGTTTGGTTTCCATAATCTTCTGGGCTGATCTCTTAACTCTCAAACTGGCCTTCGGGACCTGAACTGTGCTCATCCCGCACTTCTTTAGCTATCCCAGGAAATGACAGGTTTTCATGAAGTCTGATCCAGTGTTTTCTGTCTCTCTTAACCCCTCTGGGATCTGGAGGATCAATCTGTGACTCCTGATGTGATTCTTCTTTTTTTATTGACGTTCAGAGTGAGGTTATTGTTTTGGCTCCTCTCCAGTGGACAAGGACGAAGATATCAAATGAAAACAGGGGCCAGCTGTGCTCCACATGTCTTTAGAACAGAGGAAGGGATGTGATCATGTCCAGCAGCTCTGCCAGCTTTGACCTTGCTGAAAGTCGTCTGCTCTTCCCATTCAGACATTTGCAGCACACATTCCCCTGGTTCACTGAATTCTTTTTCTGTCTGTTCCGCATTAATGGTCCTCAGACTTTGGAAATAAGTTATACAGCTTGTCAAGTAGCATAATTTTATTTCACAGGGTGAACAGTGACTATACTGTACAGGCAACATGAACTACATAACAAAGGTGAATTACATAAATGCTCACTAAAGGGCTTTATAACATTTAATTGTGTATACAAATACCCTTGTATTAAAAAAAAAAAAAAAAAAGACATATAGCGATCATCCATCCTTCCATTGTGTATAAATTCTTCTCGAGTAAAGGGCCACTGTGGACCTGGAGCTCCACCCAAGAAGCATTTGCCACATTATAAGGGACATTCCTGACACACAATAAGGGACATTCCTATCAGGATGCCAGTATATAGTATGAACACTCAACCGGAATTGTTTTTTCGTTTGACTGTCTACTTCAGGGGTATTCAACTAACTTTGAAAGAGGTCCAGTTAGAGAAAAAATCTTGAACCAAAGGTCCGGAAGATCATAATGTCTAACTATTTAGCGTGACGGTCTTTGACAGTTGACGTCACACCCGCTATAGCCGCAGTGCATTGTGGGTCGAATCGCCATTTTGGTTGTATACAACTCGAGTGCCAGCATTGGCGTGGCGTTATCTTTGGTAAGATGGGACTCTCGTGCTGTGTGAAAGGCTGTCATACATGGTAGAAATGGCAGAAAGATGGACCACAACATGAGATTTTTTCGGTTTCCCACTTGGAAAAGAGGATTATGGACGGCGGGTAACGAAGAGGCGTCGGACGGCCTGGGCCGCGGCGGTGAGACGGAAGATCACTTTCAACACGACCGATGTCTCCCTTCATGCCTGTTTGCTCTCGGCATTTTCATAAAGGCAAGTAAGATGTTTTTGTTTAAGTAATATGACTGAATATGCATTTTTTTGTCTTCTAAAGTTGGTATTTTCACATCGGTTAACATACGCTAGCAAGCTAGCCTCACTACGGAGGGCAGCAGAAACGGGTTAATCTGTTTGCGTTAAAGCAGCGTTACAGAGTAAATGCTTTTGAAAGACAAAAGTAAAGAGCAAAACTGTAATGACACGTTTATCTGCATGTATGTGTATATTGGCCTGCATGGATTATAAGCCACGATGCTGGGTAAGGCTGTCACTGTGTGCTGGGCCCCGACAAACCAATGCCTGACTATAGTTTAAGTTTAGAAACATTTGTAAGTGCGGTTTTTAACGTTTTACATGATGTCTGGAAGGATCTGTATAAACTCATTGTATACCGAGCCTGTATTCTGCTTGCCACCTATATTTTAAATATGACCAATAAAGTTATGTACAATTACATTTTTATGGCGTTCTTGACTCTCTTCCTTTCTTAAACACCTAAATTACCAGTGTATTTTCGTAATGAAAATTGCTTATTACTGATTACATAAAACATCACATTTTTTTGTGGAAAATAAACAATGAATATGAAATATTAAGTTTGTTAACGAAATGCGTTTACATCCGCGGTTCACTCAAAATGGCGAATGGGGGCGTGTCAGACACGTCGCATGTAATCAGCACCTGACTGTCAAATCAAATTAATTCAGTACAATTCAAAAACTTTGACAATATTTATTCTCATGTAGACGTAGAACTTCGGCCAGCTGGCTGGAGTGAGATTTTCAATTCTTAAGTTATATCTGTTTTGGTTACCGGTCCGGGTCTGTATGGGACGGCTTCTGCGTCCGGACCCGGACCGCGGTCCGCCTGTTAGTGACCCCTGGTCTACTTGAACATTTCCAGTGTGGGTACCTATCCCTTGCGCTCTAGCGATTGTTTGCATCTATTGGTTCCCTAAGTCTGCACCATCTTGGCCAGGCCAGTTTTAGGTTTGCTGCTCCGGCTGCATGGAGAATGCTCCAAACTTCAAACCCCTGTCACCTTGGATATGTTTAAATATGTGATGATAAGAGCTTTAAGGCGTTCGGTTCATGTAATTGTTTTTAAATGCACTGCTTCAATTGTTTTAATATTTATTTTTCTTTGATTGCATGTTTCTGTTTAAATAAAGGTAAATAAAAAATAAGTGAAATAATAATACTGGATTTACTGGATTTATTTCACACAATAAAGTATTAGAAAGATTACGTAATACTAGCTTGTCATTTCTCATTCTGGCCATTAGAGGGGGCTAGGGGCTAACTTCTGGATTTCCTTGTCCCTGTTTCACCAGCAAATGAGTTGATTTATTTAATCAGCAGTGAGTTTTTAAGTTACACCAAGGTATTTTCAGTTTGGAGTTCCTCGGTAGCGCATGGAGGTCCTGGTTTTCAAATGGTTTTATAAATTTGGCCTCTTCTGAAGATCTTGGGTGCGAGAGACAAATGTATAGGTTTGACTATTACCTGTCTAATGTTTTTCTGAGAGTGAGATACTAATCTGCAACTGCATTCTCAACTACACTGGGAGAAGCTAGTATTATGCACTACATAACTATGAATTAGTCCAGTGGTATCCCAGTCCAGTCCTTGGAGACCCACAAACAGTCCAAGATTTTGCTCTACCAGGAGCTGGTAAGGAGAAAAACGTGGGCTGTCTGTGGGTCCTAGGGGACCGGACTGGGAAACAATGTATTATACAAATGCTGAAAAAGAAGAAAAGGGCCAGAATATAACAATTGAAACTAGATTAAATTATGTTATTTTGAACAATTCTACGCGGACTTCCGAAGTGTGAACGTATGATACACCATCTATCAACAACACAGAGAGAGGGAACTCTGTAGGCAGTCAGGTACAACATGGGGACAGAATGTCACCCCAATGGACGCTTCACTTACCAAGCTGCGCGTTGAGCAGCAGGGCCAAAGCTGTGAAGGAGAAACCAGACAAAAACGCGGATTAACATGCAGAACGTTCTGTGGAAAAGTGACATCATGAAGCATCATGACTCAAAACAGCACGTCATACAAAACTGCCAGCTACACTCCCAGAAAGTTTACAGTTATGATCCTGACACTGAAAAAGATGCCAGTCTACCCAAAGGTAGTGAGCGACTTACCCGAAAAAAACAGTAGTTTCCCCATGATTGCCTAGTACAAACTGAGTCTGCAAGGTTGCACTTTTATACTCTGTGCCTTCTTCCACAATGTTTTTTGCCAGGGAAATATTTACTAAAGATTGAGGTCCATTATGATTAAATAATGCTTTGCTTGATCACTTATCATGTTTTCAATATTCTTTGGACAAACACCGGACTGCTATACTTTAAATAACCACGGGGTAAGATAAAGATACCCGGTTCAGTGAGATTTGCCTATTTTTGTGAATGAAAGGACAAACAGTTTTTCATAAACTTAGGAAAAATTAGGAAACAAAAGTTAGTACTGCTCAATTCTGTAAACCTTGGACTAAACATTTTTCTGCATGCGTATGTCGGGTATGTGGTGAATTAAAGGTAATTTAATATCTTCTTTGTAATACAGAGATACTCCATCCTTAGTATTATGAATTACATCTGTTGGGGATTTTATTCTTGAATGAAAATCTGATTTATAATCATGTGAAAAAATTAGGACACCCCATTAAATATTTAGTTCTTTATTGAGAAATATCGACATAACAATATTTGATCTTCTTTCAAATTATATCTATAGATAAATGTGATGTTATTGCATCACCTACACAAAAACAACATTTACTTCTTTAAAAGAAATTAAGATGTCAATTCCTACTAAAGAAAAAGTTAGTACATTCCCCTCAGTGAGACGTTTCTATAACCATCTATCAGTCTCTGACATCGACTGGCAGAAAGTTTTCCCCACTCTCCAATGCAGAATTCCTCAAGCTGTGTGATGTTTGAAGGGTGTCTTACACGCACATTCTGTTCCAAATCACCCCACAGCATCTCAACAGGATTCAGATCTGGCTTTGACTTGGCCATTCCAGAATACTCCATTTCTTTCTTTTGAGCCACTCCTTGGCAGATTTACTGGAAAGTTTTGGGTCATTGTCATGTTGCATGGTCCACCTCTGCTTCCGTTTTAGTTTTTGGACAGATGCACCCTTTGATACAATGAAGAATTCATAGGGATTCTATGATGGTGAGCTGGCCAGGCCCTGCTGCGGCAAAGCAGTCCCAAACCATGACATTTCCACCCCCATGCTTCGCAGTTGGTATGAGGCCCATTTCCTCAAATGTTGTCTTTGTTTTGTGCCAAACACGTCCTCTGTCGTAGTCTGCTCTTGGGCTGCACTCGCTAGGACGGCCTGACCTGGCCATGTTGGCAGTCATTTTAAATGTTCTCCACATTGTACTTATGGCTTAAATAAGGCATGCTCCTCCAAAATGCTCTGTAATGATGGTCTAATCATTAGTACCTGATGTGCAGCACCTGAATCTAATTCCAGGCATGTTAAGTAGTAATGACTGAATTGCCCTCACTTTTTCCTCACAAGAATTTGCTTCTCTATTTGTTACATTTTACAAATCATTTTAAGAGACTTCTTCAGTTTCATTTGTTTAGTTATATTACCTTAATTTCTCAATATTGTTAAAATGAAGATCACATGTCCATATGTTTACCTATGTTAATAAAGGCAGGTTTGGGGTGTCCAAATTATTTCACATGACAGTATATGCAGGTATTCCCAACACTACTAGTAAAAATGGAAGAGAAAACAGATGTACAACCTGTCTGGAAAATGTAATTGTATTATTTGAACAATTAGTAGGTGTTATATAACTGATAGCCCAATCTCTTTGAGACAGCCCTATCTCAAAGAGATTGGGGTATCTCAAAGAGATAGCCACGTTAGAATATCAGCCATATTAGTAAATGATACGGCTCAGCTAATGCACATTTTTATCTAACTGATTTTTCATGGAGAACAGGTCAAATGTCCTTTTGTCTCCATACAATGCAAAGTAGAATTTTTCAAAAACACACTTTGAATGCACATGATTTCGAAATAGGTATGTGAACAAAATATAGGTATTAATGTCAAAATCATGCATGTATACCGAAGCACATTTCACAATGTTGTAGATATATTTTCAGACTTAACATGTTCACAGTCCTTTCTCTATGCTGTGGTCTGTTGGGGAAACATCTCCAGTTTAGGTAATGCACTCGTCTGAACAAACTTATTAGCAAAGTCAGCTCCATCACCGGACTGACCCAGGACCCAGTAGAGGTAGCTGCAGAGTAGCAGATGTGACAAAACTGCCATCATGAACATCATGAGCAAATCTGCCCATCTGCTCCAAGGGCCGCTCTCCTTAGCCAGTGTTTCCCAACCCGGTCCTCGGGGACTCACGTGGTCTATGTTTTTGCTCCCTCCCAGCTCCCTACCACACAGTCCACGTTTTGCTGCCTATCGGGAGCTGGGAGGGAGCAAAAACATAGACTGTCTGCGAGTCCCCAAAGACCGGATTGGGAAACACTGGCTTTAGCTACCACGGTGTGCACAGAAGCATTTCTTGGGATCCTTTCTATCTTCTGCCATCAGGTACCACAGCACCCCCTCCTGACATGCCAGCTCTCACCCCCCAGACATAGCACAGGACAGCATTTAATAACAAGCAATGTTACCGTACATAATTGTACTTGTACTATGTACGTCATTAATTAATTAATTTACTTTTATTTTCTATCTATCCTGTTTTTGCACATCATGGTTTGCACTATATATAGTGTTTTCGCACTTTCATACTTAAACTTTGATGTCGCTCATTTATCTCTGTATCCTTTGAGAAAATAAATGTAAATACACATGATTACATAATATAAAGGGTGTTGCTTTGATATCAGTATTGGCAGGGACTAAATCAGCCCTGAACCGCCACCCCCTAAACACATGGTACTCCCACAATGTTGGGAGGGACGTTTCCCTATCATCCATACCCAAAACTATGCCCTTGCACCATAATGCCACCCTGGGTGTCCCCTGCCTTGTGTCCTGTGCTTCCTGTCATCGGCTCCAGGCTTACTGTAACTCTGTACAGGATAAGTGGTTATGACGAGATGGATGATTACATAATTTAAATATATTTTGTGCCATTTTACATTTGTTATATGAATTGCTTGGGTTCGTCGTTGAACTAACCTGAAATATTTGAAAACTGAGGCTGTTCTGGGGAAAGATGCCCTTTCACACTTGGGGGTCACCAGGTCAGAGCGTCCATCCTTAGCCACTATGTATGAGATTCTCTCCAACAGTGAGGGTTGAACACTGGAATCTGCTGCTGATACAGAAAAAAACACAACCATTGCCTGGTTGTGATGAAGGCACTGCCGATGCGTCTGTAAATTCCAAGCAATCAGCGTGCCGTAGGGGAGACCAGGAACGACTGTGTCACAAATGTCAATGCGTAAACAGCGGAGCCCGCAAGTCCAAGTCATGAGATCAGATGCCATTTTATAAAAAGCACACGTATTGCACAACAAATCAATGAGGAAGGAAATAAAATAAATCGCTCTCTCACTCGGTTTCAAGACCTTCACTGGTTTACATCAGACATGAGGACCTGTGTGTTTTTTATCTGCTTCTTCCTCGGTAAAGTATATAAAACTTTTAATCATTGATGCAAATGTTGTTGTAGGTACTCCTACTAATTAAGCAGAGAGGGAAAGTTCAGGCTCAGAAAGTTCAAACCCAGACCAAGATTTTGTGTCAACCAACCAGTTGAGTACTTCATGAACATGACTCTTTATACTCAACTGGTTGGTTGAAACAAAACCTTGGTCTGGATTAGTACTTTCTAAACATGAACTTTCTAGCTCTGTAATTAAGGGTATCTTTGTTCAGCAAATCAGCGATGCAAACCTTTTTCTTAGAGCATTTATTTATATATATTTTCTGACCTATGAAATGTCCTTCCCTTCACCAACAGTATCTTCTGAAGCCAAGAAGTCCAGAATTTCGGCACCAAGTTTGGTGACCGCCATCGCCATGGAGTCTGTCACCATTCATTGCCAGTATGACCCCCGCTACAGAAATTATGAAAAGTACTGGTGCAGAGGGGCAATACATGACTTCTGCAGGGCTGTAGTGAAAACCACAGGGCTCAATACAAATAACAGGACTGCCATGAGTGATGAGAGATACAACGGAGTCTTAACTGTGACTGTCCGCGACCTGCAGCTAGAAGACAGCGGAAAGTACTGGTGTGCTATTTCCAAGCCTCTGAGAAACATCTTCGCCGGAGTATTCCTGCAGGTTGTAAAAGCAGGTAATTCCACCTGGAACATCATACCAAGACATTTTAGAGTTACAGAAAAAGTGAAGGGCATACATTTATACAGCTGGGTTCTTACTGTTGTATATATTGCATACTAAAGGATTCTATTTAGAGCAGAATTCTGATACAACGCACTTATTTTAGCCACATACATTTGTGTATATGTGTGTGTGTGCGTGCGTGCGTGCGTGTGTGTGTGCATGTGTCTGTGTCTGTGTGTACAGCAGTAATAAGGATTTTAAACTGGGGAAATCCAAGGATTTGACCCCTAGGGCAGTTGAGTCCCCAGTAAGGTTTGCCATTCTCAATCTGTATAAACACAGAAGGGGTCCCCAACAATACAACTTGTATGACATGTGAATGAAAATTCAATAGGATCTTCAATTGCCACTTATTTTTAGTATAATATGATTTGTATCTTCAACACATAGTGATTCATATGAAAAAAAAAAAACTGTTTGACAATCTGGTCTTCACAGATAGACCAACTCCTACTACTACAGTGAACACTACTGCTTCCAAGCCTGCTGGGGGCAGCACAGCACTGTGAGTCTTATTACTACAGTGAACACTACTGCTTCCAAACCAGTTGGGGGCAGCAGAGCACCGTGAATCTTATTAACGCATATTAAACACCTGCAACAGGCTACTTTAATGTATAAAACATAAGTATTCCTGAAACATATATAAATAAATGCCCACAAAACATACATCCATGTGTGTTACCTTGACATATGCATAATCATTATAGCTCTTGATATTAATTACACCTGATGATGCTTTATATTGTTGGTATTATGATGACTAAGTGGATTCTGATCTCTAAATCCTTCCTCCCTTTGACACAGTGAGCTCAAGTTCAACTTCCAAGATATATGGGCAGTTCTGCGTTGGACCCTTTTTGGTGCCTTGCTAGGTTGTGTTGTGATTGTAAGTGTCCAGAAGGCTACTGGGTGATGCACCTTTCATGTGGCTGCAGGAATCATTGTTCACACTGACATCTGCTTTCCTCACCTGACACTAAGTGTGAACAGACAGGACGGCTTACTCCCATCTCTGGCATACAGTCAAACTGTAACACTTTCAAAAGACGGCCATCAATACTTGAGAAGGGCTGTAAATGTCCACTTTTGTGAATTTTGAAGATTCAGTAAACATCTGATCTTAGTAAGAATTTGTAAGTGGTTGGTAGAAGTCACCTTTCAGTAGGCCTTGATGAACTATGGTCAGTTTTTTATGTATTTAGTTTGTTTAACTAACTAAATATTCAGATGTCTAATTGTTTTGAGTTTTTGTTTAAACAACCCAGAATTCCGGTGAGATTATCAGTTTGGGCACATGTTGATTGTTTCACTATACTGATATTATCAGGCATAATAAATATCTTTGAAGGAAGGTCAACCAAAAAATGCCATTCTAGTCCTGAATTTTAGCTAAGCTATAAACAAATGCAATTTTAGCTAATAACTACAAACTCAGCAGGATTTCATGTGAAAAAATCAGTTAAAGGATAATTTTTTAAATAAATTAGGTTCAAAATTCATAGAATACTTGTGAAATCTGTAAAGATGCCTGTAAATATATAAACAGAGCAGCCTTGTGTCTGATTCTTCCTATGAGCTTCTGAAATCTGCCCAAGTTTATTAAACACGGGGTGAGTATTTGTAGGTGGGAGGCTCTGCACCTCCCAGTCCAAAGGATGATCCACCTTTAATTACTTTTGCTGGGTCCAGAGGGAGAATATGAGGAAGGAAATTGAAAAATGTGTGAGAAAAAAGCCTGCCAGATATGTATAATAATGACATATTTAGGTTTTCTAAATGGCATGAAACAAATTCCTCTTTATAAAAAGGATTAATCATTAAGCCGGATAATCAAGCAATTCTATTTTTCTGTTGGCATACCGACGCTAATGGAAAAAGGCGCCATTTTCGGTACGTCCTATTGTTGTGTAAATTGTACCGGAGTGTGGGTCTGTTGCAGATACAGTTTTGGTTATTGTGGGCGTGGCTGTTTCTCCGTGCTGGAGAATTCCACAGCGTCGTATAAATATATACTGAGCAAACTTCTGCAATCCCAGAACCACCAAGTTGACCATTAAGGATTTGTGGTTTTTGGAAAACATGTCAGGGTCATCTGAACAGAAATGTAATTCCATGACACCTTAAATATTCCTTGTTTATGCTGTGAGTATTTCCTTTAAATATAAATCTCGAGCAATGGCCAATCACGACTACATGGGTGCTATTCAAAACAATACTTTTGGCCAATATACATTTAAATATTTTATTTCATAAATGGTCCCTGTTTGACATATATCTATGTGAACTAGAAACAGTTCTCTTTTTACATTGCAATGGAAACCAGATACACATACAAAGATATTACAGAAGTTGATTTTGTTTGTCTCTTTTGATAACATTTATACAAAGGTAATATATAATGGTAGGCTTTTCTGAAGGTTTGTGACTGTGTATTTAAATAATTATATGTTGCAGTTTTTAACAATTAGTTATACAGACAATACATTCAAGTATGGCTGTGTGTAAGCCTAATGATCATGTCTAATCTTGGCCACCTACCAAGATCAGCTTAACCAAATTATTGCGAAAAGAGTGGTGGATATATGTATATGTATATAACATTCTTTGGTAATTTTTTTTCCGTTTCTAAAATGGGCTAAATTCACTATTTTGGATGACATATTTGGTTCAGAAAGACTGAAAAACAACCAAAAAAAATCCATGGCTTAAAGGAATCCATGCTTTGTAGTTTAAGCGGCTGTGTAAGTGAATTTAAATGTCCTACTACAATATTTAACAGTGAAGAAATGAATCTTTAAAGTCTCAGGTTCATCCTGAGATATAAAAGACATTGATGTGTTTTAACAACACACTTAATCTCTCAAGTCAGGTCAGCTGGTGCCATGATCCCCCTTTGCCAGTCGTCTACAAGGCTCCGCTAAAACACGTCAAAATAAGAATCCCGTCGGCGGCCATCAAGTCCTCCGTCCGATGTGACTGTGCTCCTCATTCGCATCACCTCTGAAGTCACCGCTGCCATCCATTCCTTAGACACGAGAGTCCATGGCGTATTTTTTCCCTGCTGCTGTCCTTCCATACTGATATATGGACCTGTGGTACTGAGAGGATCTGGCATCTGTACCGGAAGAGGAGAAATATTTGATGCTTTAATAATTCCATGCATGTTTATACTGGTATTAAAATTAGTGTGGAACTTTTATTTTGAACTCACCCCTGAAAATATACAGGCAGCATGTTAGTACAATCGAGCTTAGAAAACATCCTGTTGACCCAGCCATTGCCAGCCAACAGGACCAGCCAAACTCATAGTGCATTCCTAAGTAGACATTCTTCAGCACAAGGGTGGCTCTCTCTACGTACACATCCACTGCATACCACACTGAACCAATCATTCCTGGGATGCCTGGATGAAAAAGGACAGATAACTTTTTCTCTTTTTTTTTAGCTATCGAAACAGATTCATTGATGATTCCAGAAATAGGTTGATAGTTGTTGGGCTCCTCAGCCCTCTTACCTCCCAGTCCAAATATGAAGCCTGCAAAGTAACATATCCTCAGCTTGATGTTGGGCTCTTCCTTTAGAAGCTTGATAAAATCCAGGCCCAGAACTAGGATGATGAGTGCAAAGCTGGCCAGAATGTCAGCAGTGATCATCAAGGCTCGGGTCAACACGATCTTCACTGCAAGACAGCACAGGCGGCTTCAGCAAAGCAGCATTGCACGCTGCCTGAAGGACCTGAGACTCTCCATCATAGAAGGACGCCTATAGACATATCTGTGTATCTGTCTGCAGCAGTCCAAAAGTACTGTAGTGATGGCCAGTAAAAATGGTTCAAAATTTGTATAACTAAGAAGACAACGCTCCCTTTATAATCCAGGAAAAACAATGTAGCATGGTCTTCTTAAGTTCTAATTTTATGTATGCCGTCTTTACGTAAGCGGAATCAATGAATAACTGCACAAGGGAAAATGTGATGAAATGATGAATATGTAATAGTTACCGAGAGAGTCCAACAGTAGAATTCAGTATCCAGTCTAACACTTGGAAAAGTCATGTGTGAAACGGGGAGATGTCAGCTTACGCGGATGCTCGGCAAGGATGGTCTCATACTGGTCACATGTGCGGATCCCATCCTGCGTATTGGTCACGCACTCCCACCACAGTCCTCGGCATTTTTGGCTGACCTGGAACGGGTCAGCAGACACTGATGGAAGGCTGTGAGCTTCCATATCATCATACACAAACATACACATCCTTTACGTGAGAATTTGCCCAAAGAACTCTTTGTGAACACAAGGACTCTGGAGGAACAAGTAAGACTTTTGACAGTTTAAATGCAAAAAGACTGAACAGAACAATCTTGCTTGCATAAAGATCATTTTCGGAAAGCCTGAATTAAAAGGAGCACAGCAAAAACCTGCAGTATGTCATGTTTCAACAGGCCATTGCTGTACCTGTATATATACCTATGTGTGAATGTGCATATGTGTATCAATAGCCTCCTTCCTTATGCATAACTGTCAAGTGTCTACTTTACTCACCTGCAGTTTCATCACAAGAAGCCACTTGTTTGCCAGAATAAATGTTGGCCAACAAATGATCTGCACAGATGCATTTTTGTCCATTAATACTGCAGCTAATTTTGCTCACCTCCCAATCATCATCAGCATTGACCATCCAACAGTCGGTCCAAGTGGCCACTATCAGGAAGACTGTAGACACCAGTGCCAGACAGAATGCCATGAACTGAAGAACCACGATCATTTTCAACTCTGGAGGACTCCAAAAACAAAATACTTTTTTACCAGAAGATACAAATGAAATATTTTCATCTAAACAAACTCCAGATGATTCTTGCCAGACGATTCTTGCAAACATCAAACTAATGCAATGCTCGTTGCTCCCTTTAATTTCTTTACACAAATTAAACATGGCACCAGTACAGTGTCTGAAATCCAACCACAACTATTTCCATTTCCTCTCATTACAGTGCAGACTTTACAGTTCTGAATGTTGCCATGATTTGTTACACATTGTTTAGTCCAATCACACTTTTGACTATCCCATTGGTACCTCAGTTAGAGAAGCCGGTTAGCAATAAACACAATAAGAAGCATCTAACGACTTGTGTTAAAAAGGCCAGACATGAAGTAGAAGGACATGCAAGATTTCTCAACCCAGGAAAAGCCAACTCACTGGGTGTATTGTGACTGCATGGACCCCAATAGCATTGTATAAGCAGTAAACAAAAGGCAGAGTCGCTGAAATTGTTTTTAATGATTTCCTTCAGCAAAAGATGGTTTTCAGTACACTGCGCTTCATTCATAAATAACAACAGCGACAGCAATAACAAGCACATATAAGCTTTGTGGATAATCTGTGGCCAGAAAGTGCAGACACATTGCTATCTCTCACAGCCCCAGAACACACGCAGTACAAAGAACATGTACTATAAAAATAAAGCATATGGCATGCATGCAAAACGAAGCACAGCACAGATCTCAAAATAAAAGCATCAGTTCAAATTGACAAGTTTGAAAACGTAAGATTTACCTCCACTTTGAGCAGGCAGGACTCATGCTTAGGTTCTACATGAAAGTTTGCCGGTACAAAACACCTGACTCCCGCACTTCGTGTGACTGGGAGAACTAGACAGATTTGTGGGTGAAAAAAAAAAAAAGAGATGGTCAAGCACGACAGAACGAGGCGGATTCTGGGCCTACATGTAATGGAGAACCTCTTCTGAATAATGCAAGACTCCATTACCTTCCTCCATCCCCCACTCCTGCCTTCCTCCCACCCAAAATAAATAACCCTTGTTTTTTTCCATGGCTATTTTTGAACCTCAATGTATGAAAGGTGTGCCCTGAATTTTCATGAAGCAACTCCTTTCGACTGTAAAGATGCCATTAGACTCCAAACGGGAGGTTTACGACTCTGAGGGTAACTGGCCTCAGGCATCACTCCTACACGTCCTCCACCGGTGATTTTCCTCTGTCTGACATCCTGGGGGGTGGGGGTGGGGGTTGGGGTGTTCGGACTGATTCCTGCCACTGTTTGGTTCTGACTTAAAAAATTGATCAAAACTGTGACAAAAAATATGACGTTATTGAACTGCAATATTACCTTTCAACTTCTCGAATTAATGAAGGATAATGGAATTTTCACATCATTGATTTTGATTTTCACATCACTGATTTTGATTTTCACATCATTGATTTTGATTTTCACATCATTAGAACCGGATAGCTCAGTCATGATTTCACCATGTTTATTAGAACACTAGATTTCATCTCTGCAGCTGGAATTGCTGTCTGCAGTTGTGTTAATGGCAGTGAGATATAAAATAAAGCCCTTTTGTGGTCCGTGGGCTTCTTGCTGAAGCTCTTCCCTCTTTGCTCTGGACAAACCCAGTAACCTCTGCTTTCATTGCACTTGGCGTCCATCCTCTACCATAGACCAGAACATTCCATCAGAAAGACATACATCTTCACACATTCCATGAGTTGTACATCATAATGTAGGAATCACTTATGGTTTTATACATAATTGAATGTCTTACCCACACCAGTCTGCTACTTTACTGAAGCATATTTAAAAGTATATGAACATGTTTTATTTATTTACTTCTTGGCGAAAGCACAAGCAAGAAAAAAAAGAAGTAGCATTATTGCACTGTTTCTCTCTAATGTAACCTTTTATCAAACACTGATTCTTATGTTAAGCCCTAGGTCAGTTTTTGTACTGTACCCTTAACTTTATCACTTTTAAAATATTTACATTTCCTGTTCGTTTTTTTGTAATATACCAATGTGAAACACCGAATACATTTTTGATAATTCTTTATAATATGTAAGTGAATTGTGACAGTTAATTATACTGTGACAACAAATATTTACCCCTCTGGACCAAAAACATCAACATTTTTAATGATAATATTAAATTAAAATTAACACAGATAATATCTGAAAGAAGTGTTTAAAGAACAAGTATTTCAGAGTAGCAGCTGAGTAGCAAACTAATCCCTACTCTGCTGTACTCTGGACACTGCTACTGTTTTGGAAGAAAACTTTTTCAAACCTTCTGTAATTTCAGTATCATCATTTTGCATACACATTGTATTTTTTTCCAAATTAAAAGATCCTTACATCTGCTTTTTACTAAAGAAAATCAGATATACAATGTATATAAACCTGCGCTGTGTTGGCGCCCACTCAGGGTTGGTTCCCGCCTGTGTCCGTTGCTCCCGGCATAGGCTCCGGCCCCCCCGCTACCCCAGTGGGGATTAAGCGGTTACGATAATGGATGGATGGATGTATACATGCATATGTGTGTGTGTATGTATGTATGTGTATATAATATATATGGCAGATCTTGCTAGTTTATGTTCTGTTTAAGTTGATTACATTCTAATAGTCACATTTTCCCAAAGTGAGTAGAATTAGGACTCATCGTATATGATTGCTCGTGTAATTTATCTATGCATAATTTTTAATTTCAACAATTACTAACACAGCGATGCCATTGCTAAATTATGGAAGCATACAGACTGTGATACTGAGGGTGTGGCCTGTGATTTTCTTGCTTACCCAGACCTCCGTGGAGAAAAATTCACTTCATTATGACTATAGTTTACATCTTTGTTTTAATTAAAACAGGCTAATTTTCCTTATATTCTATAATATTAGACTGCCTTGCAGTGTTGGGCCGGCAGTCGATCATGGACAACTGGACAATTCTGATGGACATTTTGATCTAAATGCATTTTTTAATCTCAGATATGGGTGTTTAAAAAAGTAGCCAACAGTTTTATTTTCTCAATCGAAACATTGTGCCACGAACACAGAGCAGTCTTGCCGCGGACATGTTGATGCGGTCACTGCCCCAGAAGCTTTTCTCCTTTGGGAGGTTTTGGGTCCTCTCCTCTGTTGTCTTCTGGCATCCTTTATATCCCTTTTCACTGTTTCATGCAGCATTTCGTCCAGATCATGTAGTAATGGATTGTCATGCACTCTTGTCAAGCACCTTTGGGCGACTGTGTTGTGAAAGGCGCTATATACAAATTAAATGAATTGAATCGTACAAACCGGATTCCAAAAAAGTTGGGACACTAAACAAATTGTGAATAAAAACTGAATGCAATGATGTGGAGATGGCAAATGTCAATATTTTATTTGTAATAGAACATAGATGACAGATCAAAAGTTTAATCCGAGAAAATGTATCATTTTAAAGGAAAAATATGTTGATTCCAAATTTCACGGTGTCAACAAATCCCAAAAAAGTTGGGACAAGTAGCAATAAGAGGCTGGAAAAAGTAAATTTGAGCATAACGAAGAGCTGGAAGACCAATTAACACTAATTAGGTTAATGGGCAACATGATTGGGTATAAAAAGAGCTTCTCAGAGTGGCAGTGTCTCTCAGAAGCCAAGATGGGTAGAGGATCACCAATTCCCACAATGTTGCGCAGAAAGATAGTGGAGCAATATCAGAAAGGTGTTACCCAGCGAAAAATTGCAAAGACTTTGCAGTTATCATCATCAACTGTGCATAATATCATCCGAAGATTCAGAGAATCTGGAACAATCTCTGTGCGTAAGGGTCAAGGGCGTAAAACCATACTGGATGCCCGTGATCTCCGGGCCCTTAAACGACACTGCACCACAAACAGGAATGCTACTGTAAAGGAAATCACAGAATGGGCTCAGGAATACTTCCAGAAACCATTGTCAGTGAACACAATCC
>JAODLD010000113.1:1501387-1516793 GCA_026781065.1 Mormyrops boulengeri
ACATTTTCTCAGTTTAAACTTTTGTTCCGTGATTTATGTTCTATTCTGAATAAAATATTGACATTTGCCATCTCCACATAATTGCATTCAGTTTTTATTCACAATTTGTTTAGTGTTCCAACTTTTTTGGAATCCGGTTTGTATTACCTATTATACATTTGTATGAGTACAAATGCACATGAATTCTTTAGTTTTTGCATGTCCCTTCTCGTTCTCATATTAAGACGTACGCCTACATAAAGCAGGGTTTGAGGTTTATCCAGCGGCCACTGGAGCATTTTGGGGTTTAAGAGTCTTGATTATTCCACCAACCACAGGATTTGAACCAGCAACATTCTGATCACAGGCACAGAGGCCCGATATAGACTAGGAATACTATTAAATTCAAAAATACATGTTGTCTTTCGTTTCACACTAGAATTTTATATTTATTTTAGCAGTATTTTAAAATCAGAAGACACTATCAGACTGACAAATTATGGTGATCGTTAATTTCAGTTGAGCTGCGGTCCAGTTTTAATGAAATCAATTACAAAGAACGGAGATGCACTTTATTCCCAGTATTCCATTTGGAGCAACATAATGACACCTGAGAAAAGCCAGGGTACTTTTAATTTTTAATTATTCAATAGAAAATATAAGAATCACAGCACAACGTTTTAAAAACCCAGTTTTATTTCAAAATGTAAATGGAATCTTACGCATTTCTCAGTAGAAACAGGACTGGTTAAACAGTGTCATGCAAGTATGCCGGGCTTTGGCAATAGCATGACTATAATTTCACCACACTGATGTAATTTTTGGTTATCGGGGAAATGCATGAAACGCAGTAACGATTTTTTTTTATTATTGCAACTGGAATAAATTAATTTAGCTGGGTTTGCAATTTACTGGCAACAGTAGCCCTACTTATCCAACAATACGACTTCTCTACGTGTGTTTTAATTGGAAGCAAACATTTGGCTTATGGTGACTCCCTCTACACCCAAAGTCCGCTGCACGAAAAAAGAGGTCTGACCAGATCTCCATAAAACTGAAAATTGTTACACTGACATTTTTTGTGAAAGTCGATTAATGAATTTCATATATACTACATACTGTATTGTATACCATAACTAATAATTACTACTGGTTTAACTTTTTCATAGTAATATGAATAGAACAGCTTTTTTACAGTTACTAATCTGCTAAAACCAGCATGTATCATGTGTGCTTGTAATTTAGTTCTCAGGTGATTGTTTTTAGTTTAAGTAAGACTATGGATCACCAAAATATAGGCTAGTAAAGATGAAAATGATTACTAGTCTCGGTTTTAAAAGACGTATATAGAGTCCCACCGAGACCGCCGTTATTAGTCTACTTTAAGGACGGTACGGTATTTTTTAAGGAGCACAGTGGGCAAAGTCATAAACTGTGTACGTTTTCAAAACATAATCGAAAATGTGCTGCACACAGTTTAGGTGATAAACCTACACACTTACTGCAGCATTAATTATGGTGTATATTAAATTACACCCCATTAATCTAAATTAAACTCGTATGTAAACTATCCAGAAACGAGCTCAGAGCTGAACATGACATAGAATTAGTACAGTTTGAGAGCAATATCGTTGTTCAGTTTCTGAAATCCCTGTCTTTATTTAAAACAAATATCAGCTTTCTATGAATATCTTGACAAAAAAAATCAAAAAGCTTACCATCTTCCATATCCACGTTATACACTGTGTCAATCAACCCTTACGATTAAAATTATTTGTAGTCTTCGATTAGCAATCGCGTTTGATAAATGCAGAGGTTGTACATATTTATTAAACAACAAATACACTATTTATCATAACTAATTACAAAAAAAGCAAATGTGTAGTTTAAATATGGCCTCAGAAAGGGTCATCAAAATGACTTTGGATTTAGAAGGGGGGTTTTGACTGGATTTTTAAAAAACAATATCTTTATTATGTTAAGGCCAGCTGGTCTTTTTAGAGCAGTGCAGCAATTTAACACTCTCCAAACACAATAAATGATATGAGATTATATGATGCTAATATATGACTATGTACCATGAATCTTATCTCCCTGTAAAATTCTAGCTAAATGTTTCTTTGTGAATGTACTTCTCTGTATATTTTGTTGTGAATGTGTTATTGTATGTAAGGATTTTACTGTCTTTATCAAGGGGTAATAATTTAGGTTTCACCTCCAGATTAGACTATATGTCCCTTTAGAAAAGACATTATGTCATAAGATGAAATTACCTTTTATACCATCTTTAAGAAATTAAAGCTGCCAAAAAAGTTGCATTTCTATTTCGATGGTGTGAGGTAGCGATGGACAAAATGACCCTTTATGAACCATTTGCTGTATTTTTTGATCCCACTAGATGGTGCTCTTGGTTTGCTTTAGGGCATACTTTGTGCCCTGTTTTGGACAAAGACCGGCATCTAGTGGGCTCAGAAATACAGCAAAAGGTTCATGAGGCATCGTTTTGTCTATCACTAGCGTGAGGTTATATGTAAGGCAGAAATGCTAGTTTACGTGTGTGTGACTGTGTTGTAAGTGTGTGAGTTTGTGTTTGTTACTGGCATTCAATGCCCTCAGCAGCCTCCTGGTCTCACACATACTCCCTGGCGGTGGAAGCTTGGGACTGTGAGTGCCTGTAATACTGCTGGCCGGCCCCTTCCTCCGGGGGGCAGGAGCAGCACAGGAAGGCCCCCCCTAGCATGGTAAGGCTGGCCGCCGCCCAGCCCACGAACAGAGCCGAGCCGAACTCGTACCTGTATGAGAAGTGAGACCCCAATCAGCTACAAAGCACAAAATCAAGGCTCTGCTCAAAACGGCGGCATGAAAGTCAGCCATATTCACCACCAGAATACTTTTTGACAGCATTTCTAAATCCCAAACAAAGCTCAAATGCAAACTCTACACAGAGAGCAGGAGCCCAAGCCAAAGCCCTGACCTGGAGGTGTGAAGTAACACTGCTGCCCATAAAGCCACTGTGCCTGGCTAAGGCTCTCATCTGATCATATTTTCCCACTGACACCTGCCCATTACACCCACAGGAAATGTTATGACGTCCCATTCTAAATCTACAGGCATCAATATCAAACTGGTCCTCCCCTTTGCAGCTATAGCAGCTGCCACTCTTCTGCGAAGGCTTTCCAAAGGATTTTGGAGTGTGTCTGTGGGAATTTTTGCCCATTCATCCTGAAGAGCATTTGTGAAGTCAGCCGCTGATATTGGACATGAAGGCCTGGCTCACAATCTCCGTTCTAGTTCATGCCAAAGGTGTTCGATGGGGTTGAGGTCAGGGCTCTGTGCAGACCAGTCAAGTTCTTCCACACCAAACTCACCCAACCATGTTTTTATGGACCTTGCTTTGTACATCAGGGCACAGTCATGCTGTAACAGATGAACTAGAACGGAGATTGTAAGCTAGATCTTAACGTCCAACATCAGTGCCTGACCTCACAAATGCTCTTCTGGATGAATGGGCAAAAATTCCCACAGACACACTCCAAAATGTCATGGAAAGCCTTCACAGAAGAGTGGCAGCTGTTATAGTGGCAAAGGGGGGGGGTGCCTGTGGATTTAGAATGGGATGTAATAAAAGTTCCTGTAAGTGTAATGGCCAGATGTCCCAATACTTCTGTCCATATAAATTATATTACACTTCATATCAAGCACAAATAACTTATCCATTCACCTTCAGACATAAGGATGGTGGTTTAAACTACATGTACTTTTCATATGTCAAACATTAGAGAAGGTATCAACATACAGTCACATTATATATAGACTGATTTGGCACTGGACAATAAAAAAAGACTCTTTAGTCTAGTTGACTCTAAAAATTACAATAAACTAATTATATTCTACTCAGTTGTTCATGACTGTGACAATATACATTTCTGTTACCTTAAAATTACACTGAGACTTGAGAGTTTACCTTGCATTTACGGGTGTGTTGAGGTTAAAGAACTGCTGGGAGACTTGTGTGGCATACCAGGAGACCGAGACAAATGTGCACAGCCCTGCAGGAGATAGAAGCGTCTCCAAATCAACAACGCTGCTTTGCTCCTGTTTTCTCAGCTGTTGCTGTATATTTCAATAATGTAGTTTCACATAAACATGTAGTATCGTATTTTGGGACCCAAACTGACTTGATATTCATCAAATGAAAATGTTTTTTGCTGCTCCAAATATCCAACTGTACATATCAATTTTATTAAGATCAGAATTTTTTTGACTGACTCATTCAGTTCTTTTCTTGTCATTTTACTGTCAATTACTACTGTAGTCACTGGCTCCCAAAGGGATACTAAACACAAATGTTTGGTGTTTTATATTATTGCAGAGGTGTTACTAATTAAAAAGCTCCCAGTGAGACTGCTAGTCAATGAAGTTTTAAACTCAGAAACAGCTCTTTTGGAACTATAACTTGGCTTTCAGTTTATTACTACTTGAAATGAATGTTTTACTTAAAACTACTGGCTGTTTCTAATGCGATATGCACTTTTCATAAACAAATGAATAAATTTGGAGATCAGTGGTCATTGTTGACACACCACAGCACACAGTGCACAACAACGAAATGTGTCCTCTGCATTTAACCCATATGTGACAATGTGACATAGCAGGGGGCAGGTAATTCAGCGCCCGGGGAGCAGTGCTTGGGGCGGTACCTTGCTCAGGGTACCTCAGTGCTGCGTTGCTGGTCGGAGGATCGAACCAACAATATTTCAATTACAAGTGCGCTTTCCTAACCATTAAGACACCATTGCCCAATAAAGTGATAAAATAAAGAGAAAGTAAAATAAAGCAATATTTTTACTGAATTAAGCAAGTTTCCCAAGACTTTTCTGTGAGCACTGAATATACACCCCACCTGACAGGAGGAAGAGGACCCCCCCAGAAATAGCAATCCTGCTCTTGACGAGAGGGTTATTGTCTCCGACTCTTGTGCACTTCATGCCCACAACACTGATGATGATGGCGATGAAGCCCATCAGCACGGAAAGAACAATGAGGCCCCGGGACGTCTGGATGTGCACTGCAGGGGGAGAGAGGGAGACAGGAGAGACCGTGAAAGAAGGAGATGTTGATTTCAAAGCTGAAGGAGCAAGTCTGCTTCCTCACGTACCTGTTTGTGGTGCCTGCAGAAACGAACACAGCCAGACATACTGCTTCCTGACAACTTTAATGAAAGAGCGTTTCTCCACTGGGTGGCTTTTCACAGTAATTCTCATTTCCAGGAGAGCAGTAGAACTGATCAGTAGTAAAAGGTTTGTGTAGCTTTTTAACTACTTGCTATTAATCTTTACAGACCATAGCTTAGTTTTATCAACAAATTTCCACTATTTGTTTATTAGCATTTGTTGCCACTGTGTGTTTGTTCGATTACGATTGTATATATTAATATATATACTGTATTACAAGTATGCTTACAGAATTATTTCTATTGAGCTACAAGTCTATAATGGATAGTAAATGGCTCATAACAGACTATTAGTATTCTGATTCTATGAATAACCGGTTAACAGGGTCATTATCCTCATTCTCATTTTCTGTGCTCACTGTTCCCAGAAGATTAATAGCTTCTCATAATTTCTACAATCTCCTTTTTCAGCCTTTCAGTTCAGCAGCAAGGGTGGCGGTGCCAGGCGCAAGTTAAGGAAGAGCCTGCAAGCATCCATGACCGTGAGCAGGCAGAGACTTGGAGGACTGTACAGAGCATTGTCCATTGTGCACTTTTACAATCTGAAGGCACTGTCAGCTGTACAACATCACTGTCTCAGCAATGCTAGAAAATCCATTTAACTACTGGATTATTACTCTTTTTATAGTCTTACTCTTAATCCCTTTGCACATGGAAAATAATCTGAAGGCACTGATTAAAGCAAGAATGGATTTAATTATTATTGAACGGGGAGTAAATTTAAATGGATATAAAATGCTGTTACTAGTTTTTGTCTCTAGTCTGAAATATATTTAAGTGTGGTAATTTTATCTATTTTGCTGAACTGTTTAATATATATCATCGTCATCTAAATCAATAACAAATGTGATTACAAAGACCGTGTAGATTCTTACTGACTGTTTATTCTCAAAAGCAAAGTGGGAGAATCCCGTTAGCAACATCTTATGTTTGTGCTAATCCGGCCTGACCAAACTCCCTCTGTGTTGTCTGATAAATACTGTAAAGTATTAAAATTCTTTGCAGACCACTGCGTCAAAATTAGTAGCCAGTTCAGTGCTGGAGTCTGTGGTCGAATCGTGTAAATCTCCACTGACAGCCATAATTACAACAGTAACGGCAATTATAACCACTGAGGATGGCCAGGGAGCTCCAGTGGAAGGAAACAATACAGGCCTGTATGGCTTTCTACATGCTGGCGGGAAGAACATTGACGATACTGTCCCGTCGATGACTTAACATGGCAACAATAGAGAGGTTTGAAGAAAGTGTCAGGATACTGACCTCCTTTGTTAAACTCAGAGTCGCCAGAGCTTCCACTAATTATCACGTATCTATCCCACTTCACCTCTCTATTTGTTTATATGCTTAACTTTTTTGTGTAGTAAACTTATTATTCAGTTTTTGTTTTTTGTTTTTTGCTTTGCCCTTAATCACTTGGAACTCTTTTCCACATGCACAATTGTCATTAAATCTCGGTTGTTTTAATTTGCCGCCACCTATTGGAAACTTAAGGAATTACTGTCCTTTGAGGCGCAGAAATCTGGGCTGCACCATCAAGGTTTGATCCTCCATTTTGTACTTCATCCAGTTCATTATCATTTTGAATGGGGAATGAGCTACACAAATACTTTATTTATTTAATCTTTCCTAGTACATTTCACTGTTATATTAATGATTATATGATATTCCGAAATGCCAAGTTGTGTAAGAGAGAGAAAAATCAGTTTAATTTCAACCAACTCTCATTGGTTGTCTCCTTATGTGAAGAATTTCAAGAAAGTGGTTTGGTTTATCATAAATGAATGAACTTAGTCGGATTTTCATCACAAATTTTAATACAAATATTAAATCTTTGCACTCTTCTGTCATTGGTTTGATTTCTGTCAATTTAACATTCACATGCCATTTGACCAAATGCTCTAATGATACACTTTATTTTAAGCATACCAGTGATTTTACAGTTGGTCAAACGATTCATGCAGGAAACTCTCCAACGTCTATGATATCTATGTTCCCGATGTTCTATTCCTTTTACCAAAAAATAATTCTGACCACACCAACAAAGTCATGGATCCACCACTCTGGTGATTTTCAGATTGAAAGAACCGAAGGCAAAGACTGTGAAAACTATTAAGGTCATTATTAGAATGAGGAGGGAGAAAAAATGCACTAGTTACCTGTGGAAAATATGTGAGTATAACTAGGCAACGGTGTCGCGAGTGTTTGTGTGAGCAGCAGAGGGTTAGAATCAGGGCCGTCTGTGTGGGATCCCCACCTGCCCTACTCACCATCCAGTGACAGCAGAGAGTCAAACACCTTGCACTGAACCTGGCCGGTACTCTGCGATGCACAAGACATCCACAGGCCCTCGTAGAGCCCCACGGCTGTGATGATGGCGTCCCCGGCGTAAGACGACTGCTTCCACTGTGGGAGCGCGGTGGTTGAGATGATGCCGATCCACCCGCCCAACGCCAGGAAATAGCCCAGAATCTGGAACCCAGAGTTGGCCATGCTGCCTGCTTACTGAAGTCTTACTCTTCTTTTCCTCTTTTTGGAGGAGGGGGGTTCTAAAACAGGCGTCAAAAAGTTACTCAGTACCTAGGCACAGCATAAATAAAGTCTTTTCTTTTTCTGCAAAAACAAAGGACCAGTGCTAAAACATCGGCATAGTGCCTGTCTCTTTGCCCATTTCCACACAAGAAATCACCAGGAAATGGTGCCAAAACCGGGTCAGAAAACAGAAGCCCAGTACTTCAGCTTATGGTGTCTCTCTTTGCTTTCTCCCTGCCTAATTTCCAGTACTTTCCATCAGCAGAGCACACTTGTCATTTGAAGAACCACTTTCTTCTGTGTATTTCAAACACCAGGAGGCTTTTCCCTTCCAGGTGACAAGCACTGGCACCTTGGTATCTATGTCTTCTGCGTGTCTTCTATGTGCTGGTGCTGCGGTTTCAACAGAAATTGCTCTTAGTGTCTGCAGCAGCTGTCAGGAATCAGGAGATGTTTGTTTAGAGTCAGCGAGGCTCTCTTGTCATGATCCAGAGGGTCTGGTTGGTGCGTGGGGGGAGCAATGGCAAAAAAAAAAAAACTCTGGTAACAGAAATGCATGATGGGTTTTACAGCTGCAGAGTACAATAGGGGTAAAAGATTGGCGAATGATTGGCTAATGGAGCTGTGAAGCCCCTCCCCCTAGCAAATTGAGAAAATCGACAAAGTGCAATGGCGAGTCATTTGAGGGCTGACAAAATCACTGGCTGTATTTCATCTCACCACAGTTCAGCTGTCACCTGCTATTTATTTAGAAGTGCATCTTAAATCATGTTTTTTGTATGTCAACAAAGGACTCTCTGGACTGACTTTAACTGAGAACGACTGCAGATATAATGTGGGTTATCTCACATGTTTTTTTGTTTTTTTTTTTTTATTCAGGAAATCTAGGTGAAGGTGAATAATTCATCTACACTGATCAATGACATTTAGCCAGAGGCATTTCACTTCATGTACACTTTAGGATGTATGACATTTTGGCTCAGGATGAAATTCAAGCAAATTATTTTTGCAGGCACATTTGCAGGCCAGAAATCATAAAAGACTCAATAACCAAAGGCGTGCTTAACTTCAGAAATATAAATAAAAAGGAGATTTTGAGTTCTGGATGGAAAATGTTCAGTTTTCAGTTAAAACAATAAATTGCTATATGAGTAGCATCATGTAAATTTGAGTAAGTAATATTTAATATCTTGTATAGGGTTTTCAACCATAAACAAAGGTAACAGAATAGAGGGATTTTAAAACTTACTTCAATGAATGATGGACATAGGGGGGGAATATCATAACAAAAAGATAAATTACAGAAGTTCCCTAACAATTCCAAAAATAAAAAGTTAATAATAAAAACTCACCGTCTAACATGAGAACCACGGACAGTTAGTAACTCTGTTATGTACAGGGTTTTTATGCATATCACACATACACACACGTATATCTGTATGCAAAACTATATTTTAGCTGGTCATAAGCGCGTGGAACAATAAACAAAGTTACTCAAACAAAGTTTCCCTTTGCGCCAGGACATTGACTTGGAGGGGGAAAAGTCACGCCTTTAACTCTGCGGTCTAAAACGGTGTAACTTTGCATCTCGTTTACATCTCATTGGCTCACAGGTTAAGTACTGAAGCCTTAAACATTTGGGATACATGTGTGGACACAATGGAACAATCCCATTAGCAATTTCCATTTCTGCGTGGCTCACAGGACGGGAGTGACGCAAGGCCAATATATTACTCATTAAACTCACTTCAGAGAAAAGCAAGCCGTATTAGAAAAAAACACGTATGTTCGCTTGTAGACATCTCATTGATGAAGACTGATGATTTCATGTAGAAACAATACATAGCATTCACCCTGAAAATAAAATGTAAATTATTTTTGAAATCTTAATAGAATTGTTTTGTAATGTTATGAGTACATTCCTTATTTTATTAAATATTTTTCTCCTTGTGGTGATTGGACCATACAAATGTATAGGAATGTGTTTTTGATTCACTTCTGCCCCCATGTGTTACTTTTGGGTAAATCACATTCTCCTTCAAATTCTTAAAAAAAAAACGTACCCCTTCATTTCTTACAGGATGTCACGTCCATTACAAGTATAATTATTATATGCTCTTATTTGTTTACAAAATATGTGTGCCTAAGTAAGTCCCTTTTAATACAGCACTGGTAAAACAACAGTAGGTTGTACGAAGAATGATTTGTAACGTAAACTCGTTTCTGCATTATAAATAAAAGCAAATGTTATATAAAACGAATTCAGATTAGTCCATTAACCAGCTTAAATAAGTCTAACCATTAACCATTAATAAAAAAAAACACATTACGTCTCCTTCAAATTTTCGCCTGGTCAACTGAGTATTTTACATTTCCGATCGTGACCATCCTGTACAGTAGGTGGCAACAGCGTGCTTGGGGCTGTCCAACCTCCATGCGCCAAAAGAAAAAAAGGAGAAGAAAAAAAATACAAGTCACCCCTGCAGTTGGGATAAGGAAACCCCGTGCTGCCAACGCCCGGCGCAGAACCGTCAGCGGTCAGGCTTCCAACGGTAAGGAATGTTATGCAAATACTCATTTCTTCCCTTAATTTTTGTCAATATTTAACAGACGGATGTGATTTTTTGTTACGTGTAGTATTCGCACGGTAAGCAGCATTGTGTTTCGTTCTAAAAGTATTGGTTTTGGCAAATTTTGTGATAGCTGACGAAATTAGCTCCCGAGCTAGCGTCCGCCGAATCGGGCAGTTATCGTTATAATGGCGATGCCTTCGGCCGGTTGAGGGTAAATATACTTCCCTTTCCTGCCCAACGATTAGTTAAATTGGCTGTTAGTGACGACCGTCCAGATTTTATGTCGTTTGGGAAAATAGCTGGATATCTGGCTGGTTTTCATCCGAATTGCTATGGCCGGTCAGGCGGTGTACAGTGATGTTACGGCTCGATTCGCGTTTTAGCTAAAAGAATAGTTACCGTCCGCTGTGTATTATAACCAGATACGCAGTTATCGGGTCGAAGCCGCCTTTTGGAGGGACAGTCGCCTGGCATTAGGTTTGGTTAACATGGTCAGCGATTAAATGCCCTTCCGGAAGCGCGCAGATCCTGTCGGGATGCAGCAGTGCTCGGCTCGGTGGGACGCCGGCCTCCGTCACCAGAGCCGGGCAGCCCGACGTAAATAAGGTGTTTAATAATGCAGCAGCCGGTCGGTGTCCGGAAAATCTTATGGATCGGATGAAGGGGTTGTGCTTTAATGTTTTAAGTGGAAGCTGTATGGATGTGCCATTTTCGTATTCTGTATTATGTGGAACCTGAATTCCGGGCCATTTAAAACGACGTATTTGTGTGTCAGTTGGGAAAGTTTGCAAACTGTTTTGTCGAGAGTGAGTTAATCATGGTAACGTTATACGTAATGTTGTGGAGTATGGATTTGGGTGTGTGCATGGGTGTCTCCGCGCCTCGGGCAAACTACTTATAACTAATTCCACCACATCACGCTTGCAGCTTCCATGCATTCACGCCGGGGAATAGTACGCAGCCATCTGTGTTGGACGCCTTTGGAGGGGCGATCTGTTAGCCGACGGATAGATCAGATCGCTCCGAGGCAGATGTAGCTGTAGGCGGTGGGAAGCCATCCAGTCAGGAATAGTGAGGCGTGTAGAGATTTGTGAGGAAACCTGTGAATCCGGGTGAGGAAACGAGCTGATTGTCGGGGGGGGGGAGAGGATGGGGTGCGGCCGACAAGGCCAGTCATAGCCAAACTCTGAGTGCGTTTCCCGTGAACTGAGCTTTGATTCAAAGGAATTGTGCTACTACAATTGGTAAATGCGTAATGCTGGGATGGGCCTGTTCATATGTATCCCCTTAAATGTATTTATACAGTTAAAGCTTCAACTTTTCCAATTTCAGGGAAAAGCCACACATACTGAAAGTGTGAATCACTGCACACCAACATTTTCTTCTAATGTATCAGGCAGACATATGGAATCTTAAATGGTATTGATCGCATTTAGCAGGAAGAGTTCACAAAGGTTTCAGTACTTTAATACCATGCCTTATGAGTGATGCTTTTTAAATACACTAAATTGCCTCCTTTTGTAAAATAGAGGCATTTTCAACTTAAGTCTAACATTTTGTTCCTTCACATTTTCATAAATTAAATTAGACTGGCAGCTTTAGTCCTCTTGAGCCACAGCCTCGAACATTTGTATATCGCTTTTTGAAAATACCTTTGAGAGCAGCTGAAGTGACTAGCAATCCAAATGGTAACAAAAGCTGAAAGTCAACGAGAATGTGGCACATCAGGATTGCTGCTGCTCCTCACACCAAGGTAAATTGTTTTAGGAGGGTGTTTTTTCCCCAGTATGGCCTCATTAGGTATCTCATTACTATGGCGTTGTCTTTATATGGGGTGCATCATTTCACGTCTCCATCTGGTGGCCGTGTTTCAGAGCAAGGTTTTTGTTGGACACGTTCATTTTCATATTGGCTTTGTAAACTTATCTTATATAGAACAAATGTGATTTAAATGTAATGGAGGAAATGAGGCTTAGTTTTTTTAAAATCTAAAATCTGTTTGCTCTTAATTTTAGTTCGGGCCTAGAAAGTCTTGAGCCAGGCTGTTCTGTATCAAGATTTTTGGAAATGCAGGGCAAAAAACAAAATTATGATTTATGTAGAACAAGAATTGGTCAGCAGTGGAATCTGCAGTGACTGGGTTGCTATCTGGCAGCAGTTTGCAGAGCTCATTTGATTCTTTATTGTTTTGCAGATTGAATGAGAAGTGTGCATCCTGAAGGAATACAGCTATGCAGACTATTAAGTGTGTTGTAGTAGGCGACGGTGCTGTTGGTAAAACCTGCCTTTTAATCTCATACACTACAAACAAGTTTCCATCTGAGTATGTACCAACGGTAAGTCAGTTATCATATCTTAGAATGGAATGGCTTTATTTGTGTTTTCAGGTGTCTAAGTATCAAGCGGTACCATATTTTTTTACGAAACTGATTTTTTTTATATGGTACAGCAATATTGACCAAGATGCATTGGTCGATTGGACAAATGTCTTGATATTAAACGAACTTTGGCCGATGTGATATGTTAACTGAAATATTGTGGATTTTTTGTTGTTTACGAGTACAACTCTAGTAATCGAGTAATACAACGTCAAGCCAAATGTAGGCTGAATTTTCCAAATAGACATCTGTAGAATGAAGAAAATAAGGAGAGTAAGTAGTGCTTCGGCATACTCATTGACCCTTTTTTACTTTCAGGTCTTTGATAATTATGCCGTAACGGTTATGATTGGAGGTGAACCATACACCTTAGGATTATTCGACACTGCAGGTATAGTGCAGCCCCTTTCTTACTAATTATTAAATGTTGGTAATATAAAATAAGGTTCTGTTAGTGTTTGTGCTGTGGCTGTATTTGCCTTTGAAGTCTGAGGGGAAAATTAACTTGTGCATCCCTAATATTCTCTGGCTATAGTGTGAAATAACATGGTTCTTTTTTCCCCAGGTCAGGAAGATTATGATAGGTTACGACCTCTGAGCTATCCCCAGACTGACGTCTTCTTAGTTTGCTTCTCGGTCGTTTCACCCTCTTCCTTTGAAAACGTTAAGGAGAAGGTGTGTGCTGTGCTGTTGACGGTTATCTTTTTGTTAAATAGAAAAAATCAGCTGTTTCTTTAAATTATCACATTTTACAGTGGTAGATATGACAAGTTATGCTATTGAACTATGGGGGAACCTCTGCAGTTACTGACAGTATGGAGCAGAACATCAGACAATTTCCAGTAACAAATTGTTTAGGAGTTATTTACTGTACATCTGGCACTTTCACACCGAAGTTCCAGAACCTGGATTGTCTTGACCAGGGACTTCTGTAGCTCCTGGCCACTTTTGTGTGTCACTTTCACACCGCACAACAGAACTGGGACCTTAATGCTAAATAAGCATTTGAGACGCAAAAAGCTCATAGGTCAACCTTCTCACAGTTCGAAACCACACTGACACCCCAAAACAATGGAGGATGAACCCAGTGAAGTGTTTTGTTAAATTATGTTAGTTATTGAAGAACAATCGTGATGAAAAAGGGACTCGGCCTTTTATTTAAATATTTTCGTATATGACCGTGTGTATATTTCATTATTAAATCTGACCAACAGATTGATTTTCCATTTACACAATTTTTTAATTGAAACGTATTCTGCTAATGAGTGTTGTCAAGTTTCACTGCCGTTACCAGCGATAATGGACAAAAGCATATTGGTTATTGATCAAATTTTGCTACGCAGAAATATGGAGATGGAAGCAAAAAATGTATTCATTAAATGTAACTGAAGTACAAGAATAATTCCATCTGCTCAGTTGTTTGCTCTGCTAGTTAGATCTATTTTCCCCACACTTTTTAGCATAACTTCCAAGTTAGCAGTAGTGCTTGTGGTCAACCAATCAGCCAGCTATCGCTGTAAGTACATCCCCAGTAGTTTGTGTTCAATCAAAAGGACCAAGTCTGGAGCAGGTACTAAAAAAGGGTTCCGGGACTGCCTCCGAGGAACTGCAGCTGGGCAGAGTTCCTGCGGTGTGAATGTGACAAAAGTTCCTGGTTCTGGAATAAAGTTCCTGCGTTGTGAAAGTGCCTATTGTTTCATAAGCTCAGGAAGGGTGTCTTGTACAGAAGAATCCTAATACATTTTTCATTGTTACCGGTACTGACATTCAATTTACTTTCACAGTGGGTACCTGAAATCACTCACCACTGTCCAAAGACCCCGTTTCTGCTGGTGGGAACGCAAATTGACCTGAGGGATGACCCCTCCACAATCGAGAAGCTCGCCAAAAACAAACAGAAGCCCATCACCCCTGAGACAGCCGAGAAGCTGGCCCGTGACCTCAAGGCCGTGAAATACGTTGAGTGCTCTGCCCTCACGCAGGTAAGAGAAACAATGTACCACACCTTTTAATCCAACTTTGAATCGGCACTTTTCACACAGAATGAGAGCTAATAAATACCAAGGTTGGTGTACTGGCACGTGAGTGTGTTAATTTGGGAGAACACCTTCTCTGAAATGAAATTACACAATTCTTCCCAAGGCACAAGGCCTGTGATTAATTGAATTGAGCTTACAACACTTCAGCTCCTTTGTTGACATTGACTCAGTTATGCCAAAGACATGAAGTTATCAGTAGGTATGTAATTGTTTGTGCTGATTTTCTCTGGATGCCTGAATGGTTGAGGGCTGTCTTGTTGGTGAGTTTCTGAACTTGCACTTAAAGTTTGCATTGTGGCAAGAGAAGTGGTGTAAAAATAGGTGGGTATTCGCTGCATGTCACAGCATTAGCATGTTGCTCTTCCATTGACAGACCAGTATTCTCAAATGATCATTCGTATTTTAATTGAAGACATTTTTTCACTATAGAAATATGTGGACTTGAAATGTTGCTGAAAATATTAACAGCACCTGGTAAACCATTTTTGATTACATTTGTGAAAATATTTGATGGTGAATAGGACTGAAGATCTTAACCCTCTGAGCCCTGAGGGTAGAAAACACACTTTCACTGCCTGGGGCATGGTCACACATCTCTTCAAATATCATAAACTTAATTCATGGTAAATAAATAATTTCTTATATATTTGTTTTGCCATTACACTCATCTTT
>JAODLD010000113.1:1525636-1536762 GCA_026781065.1 Mormyrops boulengeri
ATGAGTAACAATAAATAAGAAATGAAAAAGAAGCCAGGATGTATCGGGAAAAACAGAAGTTCAGAAAAACATACGTGGGACCATTCAAGTGTCCTTATTGGCTCATTATTTCTCATGAATGTCTCTGATTGGTTCGTTTGCTTGCAGGTGGTCATTAGAGTGGAGCCTCACCAAAATATTATGGGGGCTGAGGGTGGGGCCATCCACAGGAGGCGGGGTTGCTGCCATAAGGCGGAGTCACCAACAGAAGGCAGGGTCACTCATATTGGGTGTGGTCATCAGGTAGGGGTGGAGTCACCGGCAGGCGTGTGTCTCCGCTGTCCTATGGCACTGCTTGCACCTGACATAGCAGCACCAGTGGAAGCGGCAGCTACAGCGGTCCACCACCTCCACCTGCTCCGTGCGGAAGCCGCGGCCACAGCACATGAGCTCGCAGCCGTCAATGGCCTTCGACGTCCTGTTGCAGAGCCGGCCGGCGGTGCCCAGCACCCCACTCCTCGGGTCGCGGTCACAGAAATCCGGGCTGGGGTCCAGATAGACCAGATCCTCGTCTGTGTGAGGCTTAAACTGGGGGTTCCGAGGCACCAGCACACGGGAGGTGCCCACCTTACGCTGCTCCACCTCAGTGGCACCGTCAAACTTCTCCTTGAGGATGTTGCCCACCTTGCGGAACTGGGGCATGGCTTTCCAGCAGGTCTTCACCTCACAGCTACCCGACACCCCGTGGCACTTACACTCCACCCGCATGTTGTTCAGGACGGCCTGCAGGGGGAGGGGGACACAGGCACAAACATACATTCGGTGTAGGAGGTAATACATCACTACCTGTTTATATATTCTTCTGGACACGAGATGAATGATTTAGTTTAACTTTCCACATAATTATGTACACGGGAGTTTCTACCTATTGAAAAGATCCGGGGCTGAGTCAGCTTTACCTGGGCTTGACTTCTTTTTGAAGGAAGACTGGCATCAGGGCTAAAATACTTGGGGCTATAGCCCCGAGTGATCGGACTTAACGACACCCATGATTATATATTTATGACTAGTGAAGATATATATATTTATATTTATGACTAGTGAAGAAATTAGAGTACCTGTCAATCTATCCACTCATTTTAGTCTTTTTCTAATTGGTTGATTTATTTGTCATCAGTAATTAACACTAAAAGTTCATCTCAAAAGCCCTGTTTCTCATCATTATCTCCACTTGATATATTTTTACACTCACTGGAAGTAATTTGAGAAAAAAAATGATTTTACTGATTTTACTTTATTGATGAGTTTTTACTGCTTATTAATCCATTTTTGTTGAGCGTTGCCAGTCATTGTCTTACTGTATTCTACAGATCTTTCATGAAAGACTTTCACGGTTTCGATCTCTCAGTGAAGGCCGATCTCTCAGTGAAGGCCGATCTCTCAGTGAAGGCCTGCACTCACTCCGACACATTCGCATTAACGGGTCCTGTGCTTTGGCTGACGACACCATACCTTCCTCCCAGCTTCGTTGTTGTGGAGGTTCATTAGTGCCCTGCTGGAGGATGAGGCCTTGCCCCTCTCTCGAACATCCACAAATGAGGCGGAGAAGGCCACGCCGTAGGCGATGTTGTCCGAGCAGCCGGACCACTGGAAGCCTGCCGTGCGGTCATTGTCGCCGTTATCAGGCTGCATCGTTATTCTGTTACCTCCACTCAGCTACTTTATAACACATACTCCACACCACGGTCCCTGTCATGCACATATACTGCCACACTAAGGCAAAACTTTGTAACTGCATATTTTACCAAAACTGAGTAATGACGGAAATCGGTCTCTTAGTCTCTGTTACATATGTTGTGCCAAAATATCTTGCACTATCAATTATCTACCTACCACACATACGGGTGGACAGTCTGTGAAGCCCCCTTTCTCAGCTTCACGGTCTGTGTAGTTACCGTGTTTTGCCTTTGTGGGGCAGTATTTGTCAACAAATCAGCTATCATATACCGTTTGTTTTTGTTAGTATACAATCATCAGGTAAAATAGCATCGTATATGTGTCATGTGATTGCATTTTTCTCGTGTGTTTTGTGTGGTGTGGAGTCAGACGCTTTTTATGACACCGCAGCTGTGTGTGTGTGTGTGTGTGTGTCTGTGTGTCTGTGTGTGTGTCCAATTTGCATGTCCTTCCTGTGTCATGCAGAGTTTCATCTGGGCGCACAAGTTTCCTCCCACAGTCCAAAGACATGCAGCTGGGGTGACAGGCATCTCTAACTTATCCATAGTGTGTGAGAGTGTGTGGGTATGTGCCCATCTGGGATGTACCGCTGGCACAAGTGGATAGTTTGGATCCAGGAAGTAAAAATCCAGACCATGATTTTGTTTCAACCAACCAGTTCAGTATCAAGAGTCATAGTTGCACAGTGATTTAACTGGTTGGTTAAAGAAAATTTTTGGTTTGGATTTTTACTTTCTGGACCTGAACTATCCACCCCTGGTCATTGGCTTGTGCCCTTTGCCGTTTTGGATGGGCTCCATGCTCCCTGTGACTGTCCGGGAGGTTGGATGTAAGTGAGGGTGGTGCAGTGGTTCAAGGGGCAGCTGTATGACCTCACACCTCCAGGGTGGTGGGCTCAGTTCCCTTACCCAGCTCTGTGTGTGTGCAGTTTGCATGTTCCTCCAACATTTGTGTGGGTTTCCTCCCATATTGTGAAAACATGCAGTGATCCGGACTGGGGTCTCTAAGCTGCCCTTGGTGTGAGTGCCGAAGGCAGTGTGGTTAGCTGTACAGGCCGAATTATTCATTATCTGAATCCACATAAAAGCAACCCTGCATTCTGTGTGAGTGTGTGGCCTGAGATGGACTGGCATCCTGTCCTTGGTGTCCTTTGTGCCCTGTGTTTCCTGAAATAGGCTCGAGGTTCACCACAACCATGCTCTGGAGAAGCGGTCATGGAAAATGGATAGATGGAAATAGATATCATGTCCGTCCGCGGCTTTCTGATAGTGAAACAGGTTGTGAACAACAGGTTACCAACGAGTGATGCCTTGGAGCCCAACTGCTCTAGTGCCCATAGTACCAGAAAAGCATGATGGGTAATACAGAGAGAACGTGACCCACCATCAGGGCCAGGCCCGTGCACGTTCCGGTCGCAACCACACTTCTGCAACTCGCCGCTGCTGCAGGCTCGAGTCACTTCGAAAGCCACGCTTGCCGACGAGACGGCGTACACGAAGGCAGCCTCCCTGGTGCCTGAAGTACACACACACACACACACACACACACACACACACACACACACATAGGAGAGCTGATACTGTGGACTACAAGCCCGCTATGATGCTGACCATCTCACATGCTTTTTAAATAACTGTTTTAATACCAATATATATACCAATTTGCATCTTAATACGATGTTTTTCACTGAGCACACCAAAAAAGTAATTCCTACATTTCTACACATTTTTCAGTTGCGCAAAACCTAATTTATATTTATTTTGATGACAGAAATGAAGACAATGATGATGACGATTATAATCACTGCTGTGATATTAGTACTCTGCTTTCATATAACATCTACTTGCACTATTTTTCATCGCACATATCCGGTCATGCTAGTTGGTTGGCATGTTCCCATCTAGCTGAAGGGGGCGCTGTGGGCTCACCCTGAGTCACCACCCTCCCGAGGACGTGCTGCGTCTCCAGCGTGGAGCAGTTCCAGCGTCGGTTTCGGAACTGGTGTTGGCACTCGTTGATGGCCAGGCGGGCCCCTCCACGCACGGCCTCCATCACCTCCAGGTTGCGCTTGCAGATCTGCACCTGGCGCTGGGCCAGACCCCTGAGCCTCTCGCATGCCTCCTCCTCCGAAATGCTGCCCGAAGACGACAGCTTGGCCAGGTACCTGCAGAGGAGCGGAGCTATTAACGGCACCCCTCAGAATTAGGTCCTGCTGCCAGAACGCTGCCCACTTCAAAACATTATTATTATTATTTTAAAAATATTGTTTTCTTATTATTAGGTGCCATGAAGTCAATGTTGACCACAGTGACATTATTCTCCAGAACGTTCTCTCTTCTGTGCAGGTTCTCATGCTTCCCAAAGGAATATTCCCTGTTGTAACACTGACTTTCTTAGCCAAATGCTACCCATTCATCCATAGGTACCCTTTAATAAGGCTTGACATCTTACTTCTGTGATTCAGTTTAAGTGCTTTACAGAAGACTACTGCTTACACTTAAATCAGCTTCCTACAGATTACCAGTCAATTACTGCTTGACCACCACTTGGCTCATATCCATGTACCACATATAGCATATAGCAGTACACACATGCTGGACATATGGCCTTTCCAAACATAAAGCTCACGAATAAGCTTTTCAACAGAATGTATCATTACACAAGCACTGCAGTAATGATCACCTGCTCACAGCAAACTCTTCCGCCACTAATAACCTCACAGCAGTGCTCAAAGAACCGGCTTCAAACAACTGATTCCCCACACCAAGATGAAGCATTGCTAAATACATTCGGACCCTGTAATTTGTGAGACTGCAGCAAATTCCCACTGCAGCTGTAACCAATGGCCCAACATCCTCGACACAGGCCTTATATCTAGTGCACATCGTAGTGCAGTTCATGGTGTGGGATACAGTCCACAGAAGTAGGGTTACCCAGAAAACATCTGTCCTTCCATCCATCCATCCATCTGTCTTTCTTCCTGCCTGGAGCATGGAGCTTTTCCAAGGACGCAGAGGGCACAAGGCAGGGGACACCGCGACCAGGACGCCGGCCCATTACAGGGCACATGCTGGAGTGCCTGCATATCCAGCTAGCGAATCATGCAGTCTGCATGGCAGGGCGCTCAAATCAAGGTTGCCTCTCAGATATCTTAGAAAAAGCATTTATTTCCACACAAGAGACTTATGGTAGTTCTTATGGTCATTGTCATTTGAATATTTTCAGTCAAAGACATTGACTTATGTTAAGGACGTTGCTTTCTAGCTTTTCTCTAGCTTAAATGTATCGATAACTGGGAAAAAAGGAAAGCCTTAGCCTACCTATGCAAGGTCATGGGGGTGCGGAGCCTATCCCGCAAGCTGTGGGCACAAGGCAGGGAACAACACAGACACACACCGTTCACACTTACAGACAATTTGGCAACTCCAGTCCACCTTAGCATGCTTTTGGACTGTGTGAGGAGGGGGTGAACCTGAGATCCTGGAGGAAACCCCGTGACAAAACAAGGAGAGCATGCAAACTCCACGTGTGTAAATAAAGACTCAAACCCGGACTCAAGACGCAGATTCACTCTCTTCCACTAGATGGCAGTCTTTTCGCTTTTTCAAACGTTCAAACTTCTGTCCACTTCTGTTAAACTTTTAAAATGCATTACTACAATGTATTAAAATTCATGCAATACTGACTTATATTTAAAAAGTCTCTATATTAAAGATGCATCTTGCTGTGTGCCAAAAAGCACTTGTGTAGTGTATTACCCTGCCTTGTGCCCTGAGTTGCCGCAGATACCCTCCAAAGGCTCCTACTACCCTAACCAGGATACGCAGTTAGAAGATGGATGGATGGATTATGTATGTTTGGTTAAACAGCTGTTTGCATACACAGGCAGGCTAAAGAATCACAGGGACTATGACTGACATCAGATCTTAGTATGAAACTGACCGACTTGTACAGGGGATACGTTGGTGTTTCTTACAGAGGATGCACGCTATGTACAATGGGAAGGGCTTGTAAATGTTGGTGTTTGCATATGTGCTTTCGTGTGAATGTTTTTGCCCTTGTTCAAGCACAAAGTAAAACTGACCTGACTACAGGAATTATTTACCCAGGCTAAATTACCCTATTTTTCCTACATTGATTGTGAGCCGTCCACCTCAATGGACACAGGGCACCAAAGAGAGCTGCTTAGACTTTGCAAAAACAGTTTCAGATAACGAGGTTCAGTTGAGGCCTGCAAACAGTCTTAAATCCTTAAAAATATTTTTTTCTCAGTAGTCAGTCATTCCAGTAGAGAGCAATATCCCTAAACTCACTCAGACTGATGACACACACTAACTGATAATCAGCAAACAGCAATTAAACACTATTTATGAAAAGTCAAATGTATCTTTCAAATGACTGGTATGTGGTCATAGGATTTATGAACTGGGCTAATTACAAGCTCCTCATAAACACTTTCACTGTCTATTTTTCTGTCACATCAACGTAATAGTTTTGTTTTCTTAAGGGACTACAGTATATAGTAGGTCGGAGAAAGATGTCTGGAAGGCTAATAGATAGCGATAATAATAACAGAATACTACAGAAAGTGCATTTTCAAACACTGAAGTCAGATTGCCTTCCTAATAACCATGGCAAGCCAAAAATATCTTTGGTTTTTAAACATTTATCTTTGAAAAGATCTGAACAAGGCCAGTGTTTTAAGAAGGCAGTGGATGGAGTACACACACTGACCTAGAGGTCCCCCTTGCAGGGTACCCTGAGTGGAGGGAGACAAGCTGGGACACCCCGGCCTCGTGACAGAGACGCGTCCCAGCTGGAAGAAGAGCCATGCGTGGTAAATGGGAAGCGAGGTGGAAGGGAGAGGGACCCGCCCCTGCGGGGGGAGCTTGCCAAGTTCAGGTACAGTAAACGCAAGTTAAGACAAAAGCTAAAACAAACCACTGCATTGAAGCAATAAGGCGAGGCTTTATTCACCACCAAAGTCACAGTTAAAAGCTTTCGTGATTTCACTCACAAATGAAGCACGCAGTGCCTGATTGCTCAATAAATATTATATAACACCAACTTACCAGATATATTCCCTGTTCAACAGAAGCATTACTCCTCTCTTCCTGATAGCTATTGTTAGCTGACATAACATGATCCTTAATTTTTTATTATATATTTCAACATTTATGTTAACTCTACTAAAATCCTGACCTGTTTGACCTTGCCTGATTGTTTCCATACATCTTTCAACTTAGAAATGGAATCTTGTGGCTCTTTTTGTCCTCTGTCACAACTAGTGTCGCTCCAGAGTCAAACCATTTCCAGGTGAACAGAACCAGAGTCACTCTGGTTTACACCATGCTGTTTCACATAGAAATAAAGCAATGAGACAGACATGTACCAAGTCTTATAGTCAAGCCCATTTGATCCAAAACCTTCTTTTTCCCTTTGGTCAAGAAGCACTGGAGAAACACACTTTTCCCTCTTAAAACTGTGCTGTCACAATCTCTGCATCCTCATGTGGATTCTACCAGAGATATGAAAGCCATGCTGAGGTCTCCTGCTCTCGTTTCCTGCACCAACCCCAGATCCTGCCCACACCTCAGTCTAGTCCCAGCTATCTGGCCATTTACCTCTGCATCTGTGTATATTAGTCGAAGTAGACACAACAGGAATGTAACCTGGATACACTTTTTTGCATATATATCGGAAGCCCAGTTTTGATTAGCATCAAGGTAAGATAGTTAGTCATTGAGTTTGATTGGTTACCTAAACCCTGCAGTACACATCGGTTTTAAAGATTCATACTTTAATTTTATAGCATTACTGTATAATATAATGTATTGTTTTCTGTACAGTAATGATATTATATATATCATAATGTATCATAAAGTAAATTGTACACAATGCCTTCAAGCTTCAATAATAACAACTAATGAAAAAGAAATTCTAAAAGAAATTTAGAAGAAATTTTAAAACTTTCTTTTAGAGAAAGAGGTGGAATCTACTGTCACTTGTAAAAAAAATAGTTTGCTAAGAATGGTATCTCATTAATATCTGCAAAGTATATCTCATCAATATCCAAAGTATGTTATCTCATTCTTAACCATAAAGTATGTTATCTCACTGATAACCATAAAGTATGTTATCTCATTGATAACCATAAAGTATGTTATCTCATTCTTAACCATAAAGTATGTTATCTCATTGATAACCATAAAGTATGTTATCTCATTGATAACCATAAAGTATGTTGTTTAATTGATAACCATAAAGTATGTTAATTGATGACCATAAAGTATGTTATCTCATTGATAACCATAAAGTATGTTGTTTAATTGATATCCATACCACGTGCTGTTTCCATGTTACTTGTACACTGGTTTTAATGAGAAAATTGTACTTAGAATGTAAAATGATAACAGCAAATCTGGGGTTGAAATAGCCAGTAAACTCAACAATATTGCAGTGTTAGGAGTACAAAAGAAAGTCGTAAATGTAAGGAAGGCAATTGCACATGTGTGTTCATAAACTTACAGGGTCAAGTGGGGGTTTCTGTGTCAGAGACCCACCTCATCCTACATGTCGAAATGTTGAAAAATAATAATGTTGGAAGATGGGTACCCCTTTGTTTTTGTTTCTTACACAAAATGTTTGAAAAATAAAGAATACTTTACAACCATAAACTGCTGAGCCATAAAACCTGGACATAAACTATATCGGTTCTGCTTGAGACCCCTTGTTATAAAAAAATAAACTTGGAATAATAAACATAAATTCCTGGGATACTAATATGATTTATCTGATCAATTAAAATTCCCTGTGCGACTATAAAGAATAAATGATTATTCCCTGATGCCTTTTCCCATATTGCCGTGTGGTCCAATCTCTCCTTTTATTAGCCTCATGACATATTTAATAAGCCATAGTGGGAAATCACAGTAAGACTTCTTAGTAAAATGTTTGCATTTCTAATCTTAAATGGAAAGATGAAATTGGCTGCGAACATGGATGTACATGTGTGATGTCAGGATGAAAAGCAAAAATTAATACTAATTACCTATCGCTTAAAACATGAAATAACAAAATAATGTTCCTCAGCTCACACACACTACCACAGCTCACTATAGCAAAACTACAAATTGATGCTTATAACATGCATGTTGGCGGCGTGTGGCTCAGTGGGCTGTGCCTGTAATCACAAGGTTGCTGGTTCAAACCCAGCCTCAACACGTTTGTGGGTCCTTGAGCGAGGCCCTTAACCCCCCAGCTCCCCAGGTGCTGCTATGGGTGGCTGCCCTTCAGACAGCTTACTCTACAAAGATCAAGTTGCGGGAGGCGTAAAGACAATTTCCCCACGGGGATTAATAAAGTATCGTTTATTATTGTAGAAAGATCTCTCACTGCAATTAAACCTGGTATGGGCTTCCTTGGGTACCCCTGGAAGCTTTCCCGTGAGACTGGCCAAGACCAACAGCCTGCACAAGTGTTTTACATCACACTCATTACACGCCGGATGTAGCATAACGCTAATGTGGCAGCTTCCATAAAGGCAGCTCCTCATCACCGTCCTGCAGGGACACCAAGGTGTACACTGATAAACAGCTGAGTGAAGAGCTGATAAGGTCTTGTCGCTCCTAAAGAGGACAGTGAATCATATTTTTCATTCTTTAGATATCACATTCCTTGTGGCACTTAATAACAATCCAGATGGCATCAAAATGAAGCCTACAGAGAACAGAGACGGCACACATGAGCCGTGCCACTCACATGTACCCACAAAATTACATTTGGATTCATTCTTCTGCACAATAAATAGACCTTTGTATTGAAATGATTAAGTTGTGTCCCCCTCAATATCAGGTTTTGGGTATTAGTATATATATATATAAATTATTTGATTGTGACATTTATGATAAGGTTCTGATTATCAGTTGCCTTTTTAAGAACCGGCCTGGAAAAACAGATTAAAATAAGTTTATGAAGCAAACTCGGGCTCTTGTTTTCTGTTTATCAGTAAGCATTGTCCATTCTAGATAAATAAAATAAGTCAAATTAAATTTTTCAATATTGTTAGCAGGCCCAGGGGGGTTGGGCAGCCAGTTGACCTCAGACCCCCAGAGGTCTTTTCTCACTTTACTTGGGAGTTTTTGGTTACTCTCCTCCGTTGTCATCTGGCACTCTTTCATTTCTTTATCTTCCTTTTCCCGATTTTTGTATTATTCTGTCTTAATGATGCTGTACTGTATCACACCCATGTAAAGCACCTTGGGGCGACTCTGATGTGAAAGATGCTATATAAAAATAAATTGAATAAATTGAATTGAAAATTCTCCTACACCATCGATCAGCGGATATCATCATGCAACGTCATCAGTCAGCACGGACAGCCTGACTTTGCTCTCTGTTTTAATGGCTGAATAACTGAAGCAGCTGCAGGTATCCGACACATCTGGCTACAGTGCCGACGAGCCTTGTGCAGCTAAATGAATCTGACATGGGGTGACTCACAATTGCGACCTGTGCCTGTGTTAAGCTTGGGTTGCCCAGGCCCAAACAGCCTTGTCCCGCCAGCAGAGCCTCTCATGTTCTTTCCACACTAAGGTTCCACGCAGTTGTGCGGTTTGTCCCGCCAGCGGACCCTTTTATGCCCTTTCCGCTTTAAAGTTTCATGCAGTCGCGCAGTTTGTCCTGCCAGCGGACCCTTTTATGCCCTTTCCGCGTTAAAGTTCCATGCAGCTGAGCAGTTTGTCCCACCAGCTTAGCCTTTTACAAACTTTCCACGCTAAGGTTCCACGCTGCTGTACAGGTGCTGCCATCCCTACCAGCAGACCCGGGTTCCATGGGCCAGGTTCCACGTCCCACCGCACTGAAATAGGCCACCCCTCCATGGAATTCCCTGCGAACCTTCTCACCAAGCCACAGTCATTCGGGGGGGCCTTGTTTCACCCTCGGAGCTCAAAATCCGTGACATGCTGTACGTGAGTAGCTACCGTGGGTGCCTCAGTTGGGTCTCTCCGAATCATGGACAACCAACTAATCCAGGGGAACAAGGGCCACTTTTTCCATAGCGCTCCCCAGTCTGTACAGCTCTGACAAGCATGAACTGAGAAACATAATACCTCTCTCCTATAATCCAGCCACCAGATGAATAATTGATTCTGAGAAAAAGCATACTTTAAAATTATCCTCCATAACAGAACATCATCATAGACTTTCAGCTGGGCATAGTATATCCGCACCATGCTGTCGGTGACTGGAGCTACAGCGCTCTTTCGGTGGGATTTTTGGACAACGTTATCAGTGAGACAGCCAGGAAATAATTTTCATCTGGGTTGTGAGTGGGATGTGTGTGTGGTGGAGGGTGACTGGAAGAACAAACTTAATAAACCGTTCTGAATTACAAGAGTACATTTCAG
>JAODLD010000113.1:1562555-1581105 GCA_026781065.1 Mormyrops boulengeri
GTTCGAAATAAGTATTTGTAAAAAACACGTTATTTGTGCCTTTCCGAATACCGTATTCGGGTTCGGCTCCACCCCTACCACTGACCCATGAATCTTTGGATTGTGGGAGGAAACCCTTGTGACATACGGAAGAAAGTCACGCTCACAGAGCAGATGTGGCACCTGAGCCCCCAAACCAGGAGGTGTGAGGCACAAGGCCACCCACAAAGATGGCCTTACTGGGCCCTGTATTACATAACCTCATTACTGCATAAACTCTGTAATGGACTGGTGTACTATCTAAGGTGTCCCCTGCCCTATGCTCAATGTTTCCTGGGGTAGTTTCAAGGCTGAGAGTGACAATGCACTGAAAAAGCAGTTATAGAAGATGGATAGATTATTGCATTTGACTTAATGCAGCTTCAAATGATAGTATTTTATAGGCCTAATATAGAAGCTGTAGCACTATAATTTAATGACATTCATTAATTAGAATGAAAAATAGACCCACATAGATCAGCCTGTTGTCAGTAACACAGGCCTTCTTCTTGGGTCCCTAACATGCACCACCATAGGTGGTTGAGTTTAAAGTTCAAAGTTTGGGGCAAACTTTGAAAAAGACAAACTTAATGAGTATCTACAGGGTGTCATGTGTCACTGAATACCCACAAGCTACATAACCTACTCTGCTGCTACACTATATAATAAACTTTTATTTGCACAAATACAGCAGAATGCATCTCTTTGCCTGCCCCATTTTGTTCTCCCTGAGACAGACATGCAGGTGAGAGTGAGCTGGGGGGGGGGGTCACAGCACAGGGTCAACTCACATGCGGCACCCTTGGAGCTGGGGGTTAAGGGCTTTGCTCAAAAGCCCACAGACATGTGACTGTTCTGCTAAGGGTGGGTCTCAAACCGGCGCCCTTCTGATCACAGGCACAGAGGCTTAGCCTACAGAGCCACTCACTCGTTGAGCACTACAGCCAAACTAAACTCTGTCTGTTGTATATTAAGACAAATAAGCTAAAATGAGCTACCAGAAGTGTATATGTGAGTGATGCCTTTAAGTGAGTGATGCCTTATTGGTTAACGTGGGTGGATGGACGTGATTAATTACTGTAAATGTTCAGTGTGATTGGCTGATGACGGGGCGGGAAAGGGGACAATCAATCTCCATTAACGCGCGGATCTTGTGCCCCACAATTTCTTACACATCTCGGCTGTTACGCAGTTCAGCAGAATGTGCGCCAAGCCTCTCCTCAAATATCTGGTGTCACCTGGGAGTCCCACGCCCGCAACCTGCACCCCACCTGCTGGCTTGTTGCTGATACATTATACGTGGTGACCCCCTACACTCCCCCGCCCCATCACTGGGATTCAATGTAAGATTTTCCAAGGGTAGAGGTGAACGAGCGCTTGTATAACCATGGCGATCTTTATGGACGGCGGAGGGCCAGGACAAACACACTCCATCTTCCATTCTCAGGCTGCATTGGGCCGCTACAGCATCATGACTTCTTCTCATTTTCCTTTTTTTCATGAGTAGGTGTTACTGAGCACCAACATTACATCAGCAGACTCTGTTTATGGAATGATTTTCAGAGCCGTTATGGACGGAAGCTTTGTTATGGCGGTACGTAACTCCATCAGCGAAAGACCAGCTTCACTGCCTTTTAAAGAAGAAGTATATACTCATGAAATAGGTACACATTCCGTTCTTCTGGGGATGAGAGTCGTGAGAAGGAGGTCCACAAGATGTACTTTGTGAGAAACAGGTCCTACACACTGAGGCTGGAGAACCGCGTCATTCTGCATGTCGCGAAATCACCGTGACAAAAGTGAAGAGCAAGGTCACAATTCATTGAAATGATAAGATCTGTCATATTAATCTGGGTTTGGGCATTTAAAAAAATAGTTTAATTACTGGTGAGTACTTGGTGAGTACTGGGCTTTCTCCCTGCTGAAAAAACAGCATAGACCAGAATGATCTTCATGCTGGTTTATGCAGCTCAGTGCTGTTTTTGTGCTGGTTTGAAACTGGTGTAGGTGGTGGACCAGCATAGCCGGACTGGTCTACCTGCACATGAATCTGATCCACCAGCAATGTTTCATCAATGCACCAAAACACAACATATGTTGGTTCACCCAGCATGCATTACGCCGGTCATGCTGGTAACCAGCTATGCGGGTTTCTTCAGCAGGGTTCGCACACCAGCCCCCAGAGACACTGAGGCAGATCCTCTGACGCTTGATCTGTCGCTGCTTTCTTTGATCCATCCAGTTATTTGCCTAAAGAGCCAGTGAGAGCTGCCAGAAAGGATCAGCAGGAAACAGGAAATGGGTGAAGCAGTTCCCTGTCAGCGCAGCAGTGAATGCAGATATGTGAGACGGGAGGTTAGTCCCGGCATTTCTTAAGGCCCAGCTTCAACAATGTGGACCCCCCCAGGCTTCCCAAGTAGCTGATTGGCCAAGGCTGGTATGCTAAACTAAAGATAAACTTGGTTTTCATTATCTACAAAAAACATTAGGTAGTAGCACTATTGTCAGTTTGATAAGCTTGATGTCTCATGTAGAATTAAAATCATTTTTGTGCAAATAAGTAACCACTTGGGGACTATTTTCACACACAATCATAATAAACCATCAGCATTTTATATTTTATATGTTAATATAGCTTTTAATTGGGCTCCTTGGTGTACGCATAGCCATGTGCTCAGATGAAACAATACCCTCTGCCCTGGCCTCACTTTTCCACCAGCCTTGTGTGTAGGGCTGCAGTTTTCAGAGGATACGAAGGAGGCCGTTAAGGGTAAGAGGAGGCTCTCCACCTCCTCTCAGTCTCATGTCACGTCTCTGGGGTCCCCCAGCCCCCACACCGACCTCCCTGCCCTCCGTCCAACACCAGTCCACAGCTGAACCTTATTCTCTGCCCCCCCGAGTGTTCCGTGTCTGAAACGTTTACATGTTTGCTTGATAACCCAGATTTGTTACTTCGTGTTTTAATTGACTCAAACCCATGTCATCCCAGGGGAAATATTATGGGATGCTGAGGAAGCCTTCTTGGTGAATCTCCCATTGTACTGGCTTGTGGAAAAAAAAAACAGGAAATACCTGCATTGGGAAAAACATATTTATGACGCCACACAGGAAATAATAAATAAAAATATAAAAATTTGAAACTTCCCAATATGGTCCCAGTGCTCTACATAAATAGCGCCTTAAATGCAGTATTTGGTTTTATGACCTGGACATGAAGTCTCTCGGCTGCTTACGTCATACCTTTATCACATCAGGAGAGGCTTCTTTCTCAATCTGTCATTAATAGAAGGCCTCTTTTTGACTGCCTGCCCCTAAATCACGTCTGTAAACCCGAGAACATGAGTGATAATTCTTTCTGCTGCATGTCCACTGCCTTCGCAGGTACTGCTGATTTAAACTGCAGGCTGCTTAAGTGCCATATTTGTTTTGAAAAATCTTTTAACAAATCGAGGGTCCTGACAATGTGGCAACAATATTACAAACACTTAACTGCAAATTAAAATCAGTTGGAATCCATAAATAGAGCAGTGTCTGTGTTTGTTGTAGACAGAAAATGATTCATTTTCGATCTCTGTGAAACATCTGGGCTCAAAAAAGGATTTATGGAATAACTAAATGCAGCACACTTATAAATTTATAACACAGGGGTCAATGATGAATATTTATGCATATTCCATCCATCAGTTTTCCAACCTCTTATCCAGTACAGGCTCCCAGTTCATGATGCAGGGGACATTCTGCCAGCCTATCGCAGAGGAGGCACACACAGTCACACAATACGGGCAATTTACAGATATCAGTTCACCTCACTGCATGCCCTTTGACCACATGAGTAACCAGCACAAGATGAACAGATCATGCAAACTCAGAGAGGTAGCAGGATTCACACTCTGACCCCTTGGCATGTGAGCTATGGTCCTGGCCCTTTAAGAATATTTTACCAATTGAGTCAATAATTCTAAATCCATTATGTTTAGGTAATGTGACACACTTTTGTAAAAATAGGAAAAGGGATTAAATTGCCCTGAAGTATTTCTTGGTATTACTGGGACAAACAGGTAAACAGAAATGTTGGAAAGCTCTGACATTTAATTTTTTGTAGTTCTGCAACAAACAGGGGTGACACATAACAAAGCATGATGTAATATTAACAAAAATGTGAGTTTCATTTAACATTGAGATATCATCTTGACTTGAGGGCTTGCAGATGGTAGAAGACTGCAGGACCCTAATGAAGCGGCTGGTGACTCAATGGGCCATGGAATGAAATTTCAAGTCAAGTGAAAGTAGCTGGGGCCTTCAGAAGCTCCCCCTTGCCGTTTCACAGCGATGATGTTGCTCTCAACTGTGAAGAACACAGTGTTCGACAAGCATCCAAGCAGCCGCTTTCTTCATGTTTACTCGCTCATCATTATGAATTCCGCAGTCAAGGAAGCGAACAAAAAAGTGTACCAGCAGTACTGAGGAAGTTACTGTCGTCTCCTGTGGATAAAAGAAGTTTCTTTTCTTCTCTGGATGAAGATCTCCTTAGGAGATTTAATGCTTATAATCAAACAACAGACTAGTGCATTATTGAATAGTTTCACCCCGAATGACTAAGAGGCACTTTTGAACAGCTCATATTAAAATGTTAATTATATATAATATTTTGTTGTTTTGTTGTTCATTCATAAAATATGTAATATGAGCAAACCACACTGGCATGTAATGTGTTGAGCAGTTTAAGGCCAAAACTGAAATGAAATGTAAACACATGTATTTGATTTGTTTCATAATTAAATCCTAAAAGAGAATAATACTGAGGATCTAGAGAGTTTTAAATGATGCTTACTTTTTGACTTTATTTGTGTTTTAATGCAATTTAAAGGTTTAATCTAATGAGTGATATTAGATGTTGCCTAGCAACACATACCTAAATCAGCTAGTGTTAGCTATTTGCTAGTGATGTATTATCTGACTCACTTGTACGTCACTTCAGACAAAAGCATTTGCTAAATAAATGTAAATGTTTCACTGAATTATGGAAAGAGTGAAGATGGCTAAACATATTTTATAGCCAATGTAATGGAGTTCTGCAGATTTAAGACGGGTTGCGTAATTAAATGGTCAGTGTATACAAATATGCAAATCCCAGTTAAGAATAACAGAGACAAACTCTTGCTATTATTATGAAATGTGTTAAATGTTGATCTTCGGTGAAACCGGTGCCGTCACTTCCGAGCCATTGCGTTTTAATTTTTATTAGTCTTTTTTCCACCCAGAGCAGCCTGGTGGTCTACAAACATTCCTTTGACAGCTTGCCTTTGCAGAGGCGATTTTCTGCGTTTTAGGCCACAAACGACATGAAAAATGTGACCCCCGCACAGTGGTGCGCAGAGGGCTGTGAGTTCAGCCCTTGGAGACAGCCTTATCTCCATGGAGGGCCGCTGGCCTCCGGGACGCTTTCCGCTGGGAGGGGGCCCCAGTCATAGTCACTGATAGCTCCTTCCGAGTGCCGCCGCCGGCCACTGTCACGCCTGCCACCTTCCCCCGCAGCCCCCGTCATGTCAGCAACCTCAGCAGCGACGGAGCTCTGTGATGTCTGCTGCGTTGCATCATCCCTGCCCTGTGTGACTCCCACCCAGGGCCCTTTCAGCAAGGTTGCCAACTTCAGTCAGCTGACTGGAGTGAGATTCTAAATTCGAGACAAGTCTGGATACGCATTCACATGTGTGTAACGATTTTATTACCTTGTAAATAGTCTATAGGGTTTGCAAACGACCCCAATGCTTCTGATGTAGCTAAATTTAGCTTTGCAATGGAATAATATAGATTTGCCATATGATTCCCTTCGTGAGCATGACAGTCTGAAAGCGTGAGTGTCACGCCAGATACGTGAGAATAGGCGACTCTGCTTATAGTTAGATTGAGCGAGTAGGATCAGCAAGAAGACTCAGGCATCATTTAAGATATTTTTATGAAAATGAACTTGATGTACTTATCGTTGAAATAAAATTGCTCACTGTTACTTTTACGGATGCAGAGAGTTATTTATAATGATTCATCTGATCCAGGGTGTAGCACTGCCACGTGCCCTGTGCTGCCTGGGATAGGCTCCAGGTCTCCTGTGGCTGGAAGATTGATGGATGGATGAATAATGAATAATACTCCATCCATCCATCCATCCATTTTCCAACCACTTATCCTGGTCAAGTTGCCTGGAGCCTATCCCAGGCCGCACAGGATACAGAGCACTGGAATTTCAGTCCATTGCGGGGTACATACTGTATGTACACACACTCATATAATAAGGGCAATGCAGAGACATTCACTGCCTTTAGACAACGGGATGAAACACGGGAAAAACATGTGACCCCATATGTTGAGAGGTGATCCACCATACCACCAATCCATCCATCCATCCATCCATCCATCCATCCCTTTTCTGTAATCGCTTGTCCTATCCTGGGTCATGGAATCCATTCCAGGGCACAATGCCTGACTAATTCAACTAAAATAAATAAATAAGAAAATAAGTAAGCAAGCCAGCAAATAAATAAATAGATATTATGGTTGTTGTTGTTTTGTTGTTGTTGTATGATTAATTAAGATTAAATTGATTATTACTGTTATTATTATATTATATAGTATCAGTGTGCAATGATTTCGAATAATAACTCCTATGCAGTATTAATATGCTGTGAATATTCATTCTTTTAAACAGAAGTTTAAACCTTGACTATGGCTACACACATAACAAAGCTAATTTATTTCAGCCTTTTCCAGGAAAATGTATCTTATCACAGCCGTGGCTGTTGCCGTGGAAACAGCCTCTTGTGTCTTGCGGTGTCACCGATGAAGGGCTGATATGTCAGTCTGACTCTCACTCTCCCCCGTTTCAGCCCATTTGAGGTGTAACACAGGGAGGGGTACACTTTCCGTTACGGGATGCTGCTGCCCAGGTGTGGGAACACGTCAGTCTCCCAGATTCTCAGGAAAGGGCAAAACATTTCAAATTCCTGGGAAGGCTGGTATGCAGTAAGCCCTAAGGACATGAGGAAGCAAGGCTAGGAACTGTACATTTTCTGTCTTGTCATCCCATTTGTCATTTTTTCTAAAGGGTTCTGCAGAGAAGCACAATCTATGAACTTAAATGGAAAATTACAGTATTGGTGATGGAACTATGCAGTGACCCAGCTCTAATATATTGTTCCCAAAGTAAAATTACAAACACTTTCTGTTTTTTGTGTATTATCAAATGTTTCAAAAAGAAATTTTAAGGCAAATATTATCTATAATTTCAATCAATAAAAAAAGAGTTTCACTGTTTCTCAGGTGGTGAAAAAGATCAGGTATTGACTTAAAGCTTCCATACGTTTATATAGATACGGTCTGTGTATTAAAATGCCCATGCGATGCTAGTTTAGCCAAAAGAAGGCCAGGTCATTGTCCAGAAAAAAAATTATTGAATGTTTTATGCGCTGTTACAGGAAAGTCAGCAGACCTCTGGGTTGGGCAGAGGGCTGCGTTTCCAGCGCATCTCCTTGTTTGTTTACAGCGGGAGCTACACCTGTCGCGGATATCGCCGGCGTGAGAACAGACCCAGGGAGGCTGCTCCAAGACTCCACGATAAGCGAGCACAAACACGGCATGGTGGGAAAAGAGAAGTCTCGCCCATGAGTCAGCCGGCCTGGGGTGGGCAGAGTGGGAGTGTGAGAGAAGCTGGGCGGCGGCGACTGCCCAGAACTCTCAGGCTGGGGGACTTAATTAGCCCAAGCGCTGGTGACCTCCTATTCTCCCCCCCGGCTCCCACCTGACCGGTCAACTTGGGCCTGAACTGAAGCAATTTCCCCCGGAAGGAAAAGGTCAATAAAGCCACGCCCAGGATGGCAGGCAGTGGAAGATCAGCCCCTGGGCTGCTTTCACAAGCGGGCGTCTTTCCCGTGTGACTTACAGTTACTGAATTTACTGTATACGCTGAGCCTAGCAACACTCTCAACACTCTCACAATCTCTTGGTATCTGTCAGGCTGGTCCGAGAAGTCCTCAACGGCCTGCCATCCCATCCAGGGTGTTCCCCTGCTTTGTGCCCTCCGCTTCCTGGGATGGGTTTCAGGCTGTCTGTGACCTTCACAGGATAAGCGGGGTGGATATTAAATTCTAATAAGTGTTTCCTGTGGCCAGTCACATTTTTTGGTGGATCCTGCTCTGTGGGTTTTCGATACTAACCTATTTCTGCAGTATTAATGAAGCTATTATTGGCTACAAGCCCTCAAGGACATGTTTGGGAACCAGCGCTGCTGGGCCATAGTCCCATATGGTGTCTGATACACAACACTGCAATGACTTGGTTATCTCTTAGCATTTGGTGCTATCCATATTTGTGGAGGAATCATGTGACAGGAGCAGGGATCACGGAGTAAGCCTTCTCCTCTGTATTAAACTACTGATTCAACCCACTGGGGGGCGGGGGGATTGTAATTTATGATACTGTCATAATATTTTATGGCCAGGTGTTTCGCACTGGTGCCACATGTGCGACCTATTTGGGGTGAAGGAAGAGGCCAGCTTGCCATGGAACATCACTGACAACCTCAAACCTCTTGTTCAAAACATCCAGCATGGGGATGACTTTGTGGATAGACGAGAAGAATGCGGCCAGGCTGTGTGAATTTAATAAAGAGATTAAACGTGTTCACAATTAAATATATGCTGTGTTAAAAAATTACAAATTCATAACTTTTTGGTGAGTCATCAGATACCATATTTTTAGCATTTAACCAGAAGAGCGTCTGGAGCTCACACCAGGCAGAACAGGTCACGAGGCAGGAAGATACGCTATAAGACATGCCGGGCCTGTGCAGGACACAAACACACACTATGAGTATTGTAAAGGTTTAGTTTGACTCCAGGAGCACCCAGGACAAACCCAGGAGCACCCAGGACAAACCCAGGACAAACCCAGGACAAACCCAGGACAAACCCAGGAGCACCCAGGACAAACCCAGGAGCACCCAGGAGAAACCCAGGACAAACACAGGACAAACCCAGGACAAACCCAGGAGCACCCAGGAGAAACCCAGGACAAACACAGGACAAACCCAGGACAAACTCAGGACAAACCCATACAACACAGCAGGACATGCAGACTCATCACACTCTAAAGACGGGTGGAATTTTAATTCGCAACTCTTGAGATGCCACCTAGTTTTGAATGTGTTCATATTAATTAGCTCTACAAACCATTCCGGCTCTGGGACACATGTAGAAAATAAACGAGGATGGCAAATAAACGATGTCCCAGCAGGCTTTGCATCGACTGTGGCAAAGTATTTGCGAAGCATGGACAATGTGTCTATGTTGATATAACAAGCCATATTATGTGTCAGCTTGGTAATTAAACGCAAAGACTCCCTGAATTCCTGCTACAAAAACACTTAACCTTCAAGAACTTTAATTTAACTCATCCTGAGGGATCAGCTTACTTACCATCAGACAAAAATTACTGTTCTGTGGACGTGGTCAACTAAAAAAGCCTAAAAATATTTTACAAAAGGGGGAAAGACGTTGGATTAATAGCTGTTCTAATTTACAGTTCCTGTTGCTCTGGATGGTTTAAATTTTAAAATCCTGCGGGGGGGGCATGCATTTTTGTCATCAAAACGTGTTTTATGGTCTGTGTTCATTACACTTTGTCAAAAGTGAGTAAGAAAAGTAAAACAAATCTGGTTGTGTCACTACATACCAATGAACCACAAACCAAGTACATTCATTCCAATCACGGAAATCACCTTTATTTAACTGTGTCTTTCATTATTCCACTTATTCGTTCTTTATGTGGGATTGCCAATACAGTATATGCATAATTTCCGGTAATGCCTTACATTAACTGCACCTTCATAATGCCTTTATAATGCATTCATAGAACATTCAAAAGCAGCATGTAAGTATATTTTAACATCCTAACATACACTGACAGTTTTAATATACATTAATAACAAATGTTATATGATAATAACCAGCATTATAATCGTTTAATCATATAATTTTGTTATTATTGTGTATCAAACCCATTGAGGTATGTTAGGATGTTAAGGTATACTTACATACTGCTTATGAATGTTCTGTGAATGCATTATAAAGGCATCATGAAGGTGCAGTTAATGTAAAGCATTACCCAATTGCTCAATTGCTTTGAATTAAAAATCTCTGAAAGACAGATAGACAATCTACAAATATTTCACCCCGTTAAGTATTTAATTGAATTTATGGTATATGTCACATTTCCTTGTTCACAGTATGTTATTTAAGGGGAAAAATAATTAGTACTCATATAATATAATAACAAATTTTCTGATGAACAAGAAAGACACAAGCAGTAAATCTGAGGTGGCAAGGCAAACGCTGTAACAGTTTCTTCCAGAAAACTGTAATTCTTCCAGAAATGGCTTAATTTATGCATATTGTAACTTGAAATAAATATTAGTGTTGCTCTCCAACCATTTACGTATGTTTTAATACACCCTGTATTTCAAATGTAACTAAGTCGAATTTAACGTTACAACGTCAGTCTCTTCCACTCTGTGCAGAATGATTTATAAAATGTATGATATATTAGACAAGCATCACACTAAATTTAGTGACATTACCTTAACTGAAATACAAAAGCAAATATACAGTATTTCTACTGCAGCGTTTAATTACCTGGCTAACATAAAGGTAATTGTATGCCTTTGACTCAATCAAGATCAATTTGCCGGCATATTCTTCAGTGTTCATAGCTTATTCTACATTTTTGACACGTAAGCGAAAGCGAACACCTTCATCACAGAAATGTCACCGAAAATGGCATTCATAATGAACTATTGGCAGGTGGATGTGAGTTTGATTCAATCTATTCTTCAACTCAAGGAAATATTAGACCATTTCATTAGGCCACCACTCGCTCGACCCCAGCTTGCAATAACATTCTTAGCGCACGTCTTTATAACTCCAGGTTATGTATTGTAGAAATGCTGGTTGGGGCTTTAGATAAACAGAAAGCCCAACACGAAAAAATATATATGCTACATTACACTTTCCCTGAGTATCTTGGCATCCGCTGATCCGAAAGAGTAAAAAAAACCAATTATGGTGCTGAAAGAATATTTGATTGCAGCATCTATGTCTGTGCAGAAAGTGGAATATTTGGGTTGGCAGATACTGGCTCTCGGCAAAACCACACTTGGCTGTAATTCAGCACCAGCTAACCTCAGATAAGTAGCAACCACAATGCACAGACCTGCACTGTTTCACTTCAATAATTTCGTGCCAGAAAATTAACCAATAAAACCGACCGGGTTATACAACACAGCTCTGCCTTCTTAGCTCAGCTTAATAACTTAATGTATCAGTTACAGAACCTCAGGCAACGGTCTGTTGTGCTCAATTAATGATTTATTCATAGACACACAACACTTACATAATGCGGTTATTGGAAAGGCTAGTAAAGAGAGTTTTAGATATTACAGGTGTTAAAGTAGCCGGTCTGAGTACTTCAACCTGTTCATTGTGTTTATGCATATTTTATATAGGAGACTTGGTTCAGTTTTGCACAGAACATGTGTATCATTGATTACGGCCCTTTTGCCACCCTGAAGCAGACCCAGCTAAGAATAGCTTAGTAAGGCTGTATCATGCTGAGGCGTGACCTATAAAGTACACTATTTACAGTAAAGAGGGTCTGCTGAGATGAGAAATGCAAAAATGAGAAACGAGAAAAGATGAAGCGGTAAGGAAAGCAAGCAGGGCAGAGACATGAGAAGGACGGGTCGCAGTTTGCTCTCAGAATGACTCTACTTCTAGCCAGGTGCTGAAATAATGTTTGAAAAAAGAACGTCCATTTGGAGGGTCCAGCTTTCCACTTTGAACAATCCCTAATTTGCATAAACCCAGGTGAATTATAATTTGTAAATGACGTAAGAGCTGTCGTATATAACTTCCATCCGCCTTCCGCCTATTTATCCAGTACGGGGTTGTGGTGAGTCGGAGATTATAGCCCACAGTGCTTATTCCAGGAAGCCCAGGTCAGAGGATGGTCTGTCCCGGATGCCTGTCCACCACAGGGCACGCACACACACTATGGCAAATTAGAGACGCCAGTGCACAGAACCAGGCTGGAGGCAGCCAGAACAACACAGGAAAGACATACACACCCCACATGCAGATGTGTGTGGGGATCTAAGCCCCAGCTCCGGATGAGTGCTGCCTGCGAAGCCACCCGATAAACTCAACATGAGTATTCAAAAGCCTGTGAAAGACCACCTTCTGCATCCGGATAGAAGCTATACATGAAATGAAAATCAAAAAAGGTAGAGTTACACCTTCACAACATGGGCTGTAATTTCATATTGGAGTTAGTCCTGATTAAACAGGCATGAGGAACCATTGTCGAATTTTTGAATATATGTTTATTAGTAACAGTGAAAAGCCTCAGAATATATTTCTACGTTTTTTCTATTCGATATGCCTAGTACCAGAAGCCACTGGTACAGGAAAAACATCCAGTGGCGATTTGTCCCTGGGCTACTTGGGCCTTCATTTTCTCTTGGGTTAAAATGATGAATTTTCTCTTTTGCCATTTGTGTCTTTTTATAACCAGTTTGGCTAACAATCTAGCAGTCTTGAGCCCCTTCCTGAGTCCAGGGCTTGGGGTGGGGTGGGTGTTCTGAAAGCCTGTGAGGGAATAGATGTGACTGTCCTCTGCCAAGCGGTCAGCTGTGCCTGAACCCCCCCACACTTATGGCTTCCTGTGCTGGCCAGGTGCCAAGAATGCAGGGAGGCCCCGAAACAGCCACAACTGGTCCCTATACAACTGAGGGGACAGCGCCCTCTGCAGGGAAGTTTGTCCCTTCAGTGAGATGCTTCTCAGTGACTTGTTAAACAACCGCTGATTCAAAATCAAGCCGCTAAAAACAAATGAAACTGATATACAATAACCACACGCCGAGAACCAATGGCAGGAACGAGAATCCATTCAGGACTAATTTGTGCCTTACAACTTTTGCAAAGTTGACAGAAAGTCTTAATACTGTTTTTTTAGTAAATGAAACGCACAGTGCAGTTCTCAGCAGTTTCTGTGTCGTGTTACTGTTGCTCTTTACGTTAGTGAGGGTTCTGGACTTTAGTCCTGGTAGCTGAAAATGACTGATTCTTTATCTTGGACTAAATTCCTCAGAAGCTGGTTGTAATGTGGCCAAAACATAAAAACCACAGAGAATCATTGACTTAGACAACCCTATGTTATTAATGCAGCAAAGTGGTTTCCCTAATTATCAGTTAGTTAGCTGAGGCCCAACAAAATCACAGCGTTGTCATTTGACACCAGAAAGTCTGTGCAAAATGTTGCATTAATGAAAAGTTGCAAAAATCCCATTTGGAAGTTCTTAGTGTTGCTGTAATCAGCATAAGCAAACCCACAAAGTTGTTTCCCGCTAATTCTAAAGTACACAAACATTCGATCCTGTGGGTGAGATGTTCAAGCAGCCAAGTTCATATAAATGCATAATTAAATAATAGATGCCTGTACTTTTTAGTGCTTGGTCTAATGCTACTTTAGCAGTTTAGCAAGTTCGATGCTAATGTATAGCATTTGCTGCAAAGCAGAAATGGGCAAATCTATGCAATGCTAAGAAGCAGTGAAAGATTATCAATTCATTTTCTTAATTAAAAAATATCCAGAAAAGTACTGACAACCAGATGGCGAGCGGTGCATGTTTACATCATCCTTTCATCCATGTTCCACCTGCGTGTCTTGTAGAGGGTCATAAGACAAACTTAGGGAGGATTCGGCTCAAGGCAGGGCTGCGCACAATCACACTCAGCGCACATAACATAAAGATACTTGACTAACTTTGTGTTGCGTGTTTCTCCTGTGAGAAGATAAGCTGAAGACTGACTGGTCTCTGAATGGTTCATTGTCACTCTTTGCCATGTTCTTCACTGGTGCAAACCTTTTTTAACATAAACTAAGCAAACTGAAAGGAGCTTTATATCCCTAATGGTAAATGCAAATGGAAAAACTCCTCTGGTGATGTGTAATTTTGATCTGTGCTGTGGTTTATGCATTTTGCTCCAAGAAGGCAAATGCCAGGCTCTCTTTCATGAGCAAAACGGACCAGACGAGCAACGTTAGCGGCATTCTGCCGAACATGCGTTTTCAAAACATGTATATTTGCGAAATAAGCAAAAATATTTTTGACAAATAAACATTTCTAAGCGTGAAACTAAATACACTGCAGTCACATTAGCAGGCACAAGTCGCGAGCAGGCCTGTAATTATGTAGTCCGATTCTTATAATGTCAAGGCCTGTATTTCAGAAAGATTAATTGGATTGGGATTCACTCCCGGTGAGCTCAGCCAGTCCAGTTATTTTGAGTCACACTAAGAGCAACTGTAATGAAAATGCAAGTAAAACATATTCAGACATATTTGCCTGAGTACTATTAATGGAAAGTGCAACAGATCTTCAGCAGCTACAAGAATCTTGTTATACGATCCCGTCAAGTCCATAGCTTGTCATTCACCAATGGCATCTATAAGGCATGTTCTGGCCTGCTAGTTACGCTTTCACTACACATTAGCAGTTTTTTAACAGGTTAACCAGCTTCCAGATTCTTCTGCGAGATTTATTTTTAGGTGTTACACAATACAGATGGTCTCAGCATTATGCCTACAGATTACACTGCATCTTTTTCTTCTTCATCACAAAGACTGCGTAATTTTGCCGTTGACCTTGTGTAATTAAGTACATAATTTAATGATTTCTTAGCTATGCTGCTTTGGCCTGAAATAACACATTCGTAATTTGCCTGAAGTCTGGGCAGAAGACGAACACAGTCAAATTCATGCCTTATTCTGGACTGGGGGAGACGGGGGGGACAGTAAATGAGGAAGGTATAATAAAAATACACTGCTGACAGCGGACTGATCGTACTATAGGCTCTCCTGTAAATCACCTGCCTTATTATTTTGATAAGTTTCAGTGCGGCTACTGCCGTGGTCTGGTGTGTCATAGGGTGCGGCAGGATTCAGCACTTCACCATCATGTGCCGCGTAAATCAACCCACATGACCATGAAAGCATGCTATTAAATGAAAATTCAATGGTTACGGTTACGTACTATTTAAGTTCCCTTTTAAATATAATTTTAATAGACTGTGAAAAGTGATGAGAATACTCAGTCTCACTTACATATGATACCTAGTAGTTTTTACCTAAAATAGAACCATTTGAAAATATTAACATCATATAATACAGAAAAATAATGGCATCCCATCCAGGATGTATCTCTGCTTTGTACCCTATGCTGTCTGGGACCGGCTCCAGGCCCCCCTGCAACCCTGGCTAGGATAAGGGGTTGGAAGATGGATTACCATGCTGAAGCTGAAAGAAGCAATCCATCTATCTTTCATAACTGCTCATGCAGTACTGGGTGGCTGTGGGACTGGAGCCGACCCCTGGAAACACAGGGTGACTGGGATGCCAGTTCATCACAGGATGCGCACATATATATCACGGGCAATTTTATGTTTTTAGATTACGGGAGGAAAACTGAGTTGCTGGAGGAAATCCATAAAAACAGGGTGAGGACGTCCAAACTCCACACACAGGGAGCCAAAGGATAGAGGTGTGAGGTCACGGGGCTGCTCACCGCGTCTCTGTGCCACCAGGAGAGCAGAAATCAGAGAATCAAATGCAGAATCTATTCAATCAAATCTCTAGTGAAGTCCACTGGCACGCCTCCCATTCTGTCATTAGCTATAATTAATCCTTATCCACTAGAAAAATCAACAGCTGTTTTCACAGCTGATTATTGCCATTTTTATGTGGAAATGTGCAGTGCGGAATGGATGATTGCCAGTTCATACAGCAGAGAGGATTGGGGGCCAGGGGCGTTTTGGCTCATTTAGGTCATTTTCCCATCTTTTTATCTCTGGGCTCTGTGTGGTCCCCGCTTCATGCCCCGAACTCCCAGGCTCACTGTCACCCTGAACTATACTTGGATGGATGGATGGATGGATGGATGGAATTAAAATTGTTAATCAGACATCGCTATACAATGCAAACCATACATACACACGTTTGTGTTTGCATGTTTGTGAGGACCATGAATTCATTTCTATGCACATAACCCTAATCCCAGCAATGACAGCCTTACCCAGCCCTAACCTTAACCATAAGCAATCAAACAAAAGACAATACTTTTGGCATTTTTAGTTTTTTGATTGCAGTCACAGATTTTTATAAAATTGAGCTGCTCCTTATGGGGGCCAAAACATGGTCCCCACTATGTCAGGGTAACAGGTTTGTAACACATTGTGGGGTAATTTGGTCCCCCACAATATAATATACACATAACCACATACACACAACCAATTTTTTCATACATTTTGTGTTGGGGCCATAAACATTAACATAAACACAGCACAGACAAAATTCTATTTAAGAATTCTACTAGGAACTTAATTCTAACTTAGTTCTAAATTAATCAATACTTTCATGCACTTTCATTGTTTGGTTTGAGTATAAATGTGGATTTTTTCCCTTCCTCCTGTGCATCTCACATGATTCACACCGCATTCCATGCATCATTCTCACAGTGTTGCGACACCAAGGCCTGTCTGTTTTGTTACGTTACGCACTGTGCAGTTCCTCGCTCGTAACTTCATGTCTATATTGCAGCAGCTCTCAGACTGCTAGCGGCTCAAAGTCTAGCAGCCAAACTACTGTAGAAGCTGCTTGGGTCTGGTTTGTTTAACAGCATCCCCAATGACGTCAAGCTTACCATGCCCCATGGGACTGAGTTGCGCTGTGTTTAGCTGCACTGGTATCTGGACTGGGAACTTGTCAGGGATTTCACTCAATCTCAGTTTAGTCGTGGAAAACCCAGAGTGTCAACTCTGGGCTGGCAGCCATTTTGGTACCGGGTACAAATATGTCTTTTGGAATGGATGTGCCGGATCTCAATACATTAAACTAATGCTTAGTACCAAGTCCGTTCTGTCCAGTTTCATGTAAACAACGCTATAAATAAGCACATTAATGAGCTGTACAGATACTCGCTAATCATACTGGTGTCACTCATTAGTGTGGTTAACACCGGTGTCCCAAGTCAGTCACAAATCTATGCAGTGCGTTTATACAGCTGGGCATTTTTTTTCAAGAACATTCCAGGTGAAGTACCTTCCTCTACCGAAAACCCACTCCAGCTACTTGCTTGGCTGCTCCAAACTGATTTTTGAAAATTCTAATTGAAGTTTGTACTATCTAGCTGCTCAGCCATTCTGCAGTAGTTACCTTGTCGTTAAAAACTAAAAAAAAAACACTTAAAAAAGTATCTAAGCACCAAGGGCCTCGAACAGAACATGTATAGGTGCCCTATCAGTGCTGATAGGCTAAAACGGAAAAACAGTCGCTGGAAAATTATAGTAAAACAGATTTACTCACCAGAACCTGCTTATTTTATTAAAAACTTGGGTTTTTGCTTTATATAAAGAGATCACTTGACATTTAACACATAAAAACTAACCAGGAAATTACTGAAAAAATACTGCAGCAGTGAAGCGTCCCTAAGTTACAGCTCATGGTCTGAACCCAGCTCATCTCCCGCATGGGCACAGCAGCTCTTTATTGGCTGGGATCCAGCCAATGCCGTAAGAGCGCTCCCTCAGAGTACAGTTCAGCTTCCTGGTCTGCAGCTTTAACCTTCATTGCTACATTGGCAACTGGTCAAGTTCGGAACTTGCACATAGCACAACTGGATAAACCTTCGCAGTGAGAAAGACTGCCAGAGTCTGCCACTATTAAAAATTACCATAACTTCTACACCAACCACCTGGACTTTAGAAAACTTGGCCGGATTGCAGACAGCAATGGGAAGCACTTTGACTCCAGGATTGTGCTTGTGCAGCACATGGCATGGCAGCTGTATAGGACTGAATGTCCAGTAAAAAAAAGAAAGACAAAGCATAGCAAGTAAGACAATTTAAAAAGTGTGACCTCATGTCTTCGGGGTAGACTTGCAGTGGGATTTTTCATGATTTTTTGAATTGCTTGAAAATGTTCTTATGTCTACTTAAACCGAAACTTGATAGCATATGCCTGTATCATAAAGTGGGATTTTTGTGTTAGTTAGACAACTTGTTTAATTTATTGATTTAAGTTAGTCTGAGCTGAATGTAAGTGAACAAAGATAAAGTCAATTTAAACTGGAGTACCTTAAATATGACAGGTTATCTGACTAACCAACAAACCTGACTTTGTGATACAGGCCCTTGGTGTCTGTTTCCCTCCAAATCTAAAGCGTAAAGGAATTGTCGTTTCTGGGAAAATCTGCTTCAAGAAAATTCTAATAAATTTCAGGCCCTAACTTCTTGTTTGTCTATTTGAGCAGGAGAAGAGTATGGAGATTGTAACCAGAGTAGAGATGGGGGGGGGGTGTCACACCCAGCCCCGATCGCCCTCCTGTGGACCACGCCTCCTCGTTAACCCCATGTGGAATCCTTCCGTTTAC
>JAODLD010000113.1:1581205-1595609 GCA_026781065.1 Mormyrops boulengeri
CCCCCCCCCCCCCCCCCCCCCCCCCCCCCCCCCCCCGCCCCCCCCCCCCCCCCCGCCCCCCCCCCCCCCCCCCCCCCGCCGGGGGGGGCGGGGCGGGGGGGGGGGGGGGGGTGCGATGGTTTATGTACAAACATTTTGTCATCAAGCTACTGGATGAAAGGAATGTCAGAAAGGTGTGTCTGTATTACACGTCTGTATTATTTGTGTTGAGAAGCAAACACTGCATGTGTTTTCATTTCTTACTGAAACATATGTTTCATATGTATATTTTTAGATTTAATCTGTCTCTTGTCGGATCTCAGTCTTCTTTGCATTGCTACACAGAAATAAATCTTCATTCCTGGTTTTTAAACATGCTTCACAAAAATCCATTCATATAATTCTGTAAGGAAATGTAAGGAATTATTTATAAATTGAAAACAGAATAACTTAAAAACTGGCGTTGCCCCACACTCCACACAGGAAATGGATTTCATAAATAAAACTTAAAAAGGTTATTTACTTCTTAATATTTTTCCTAAAAGTAATTTGGCTCAAACAATGTTGTAAATGATCATATACATCTAATCGTAACTGGTGCCCAAACATAAATATTTTAAATACTGTGCTTTGTGGCCCTATAAAGAACGCAAGTGCTGCCAACACAAGCACAAATAATGACAGGCAGCTCCTGGTGAAGAGGCCGAACCCTGGGATTGGCCAGAGCTCGTGCTCACACTGGAAGCCTGTCGTCCTCACCTGAAAGGGCGACTGTTCACCAGTCTGAACACACACGACAGCGGCCATGAAAGCTAGTCACGTTCAGGCAAGCATATCATGCACTGAAAATTCAGGGGAGGTGAAGATGAGGAAATAAGGGCCAAAGATTGCTGTGTTTGTTTAGCCACGTTTTTAGGTCATACTGGACGAATCCATGGACAGTAATTTGCACACCAGAAACACACATATATGAAAATGTGTGCTAAGCCTTTCAAAGTAATGATGCTAGGAGAGTTGGTTCCTAATTTGTTAAAACTTCTGGTCTTATATTTATAGAAATCTGTGAATTCTGCTTTGCAACTTTCTTACACTTTTCCAAGTGAACCTTTGGACATGGAGTGAAATATCCCATAGGGTTAATCATGCCTGTCCTGCTCTGACCTTTGCAGGACTGCATTGTTATTATTATTATTATTATTATTATCAGTGTTGTTGTGGTTGTTGCCACTATTGTTTTTATGTGCCATACCTCGCCACTGAACCACCTAAGCTCACGGCCTATGTTTACATATTCTGGCACTCTTCACTTCGCACAGTACAATCCAGGCCTTAGACTTTGGCTGATATTTGGTTCTCTTATGTTGTGTGTATTATCTCATCCTGTTTTAACTGCTGCTGTAACACTGACATTTCCCTTCACGGTATTATTAAAGTTCATCTACTCTACTCTACTTTACTCTACGCTACTGTACTTTACACTACACTACTCTACTTTACGCTACTGTACTTTACACTACACTACTCTACTTTACTCTACACTACTGTACTTTACACTACACTACTCTACTCTACGCTACTGTACTTTACACTACACTACTCTACTCTACTTTACTCTACGCTACTGTACTTTACACTACACTACTCTACTCTACTTTACGCTACTGTACTTTACACTACACTACTCTACTCTACTTTCATCTAATGTAATGTAATCTAATCCCATCCCTAAAGTACATTTACATGCTCGGCCCAGGTCATGATATCTGATGGAAGTTTTATTTCCATGTAAAGTGCATTGAGAAGTGGGCCTTGAACTGACTTCATCATCATGTATAAGCCGAGCGTTTCCTTGCAGGATCATGAACGCGTTCACAAGGCCTTTCCTTACCTCGGCCATTTGGAAAGCGAAGCAGCCACAGCACAGGTGGAGAACGCAGCCATGGGGCCATGCTTGTTTTGGCCTTCAGAAGTGCCGAGATATTTTTGGTCTGAAAAGTTCAATGCTAACGTTTTCTTAACGAAATATTAGGGTTCTGGCACCAAGCAGAAACCCACAGGGGTACAAACTAAAATAACACTACGTAATAAGAAGAGCAGAGCAGTAGTGTGCTATGGTATAAATCGCCTTTACACTGGACGCACTCAGCCATTGCCAAGCAGAAGGTGTATATACCTCGATATTCGTTTTCCAGATTTCGTCTTCATATATTTACAGATAGGTGCATTTATTTCACTATTTTACACCACAAATGATAAGACTCAATCATTACTAATAAAAACTTCTTCTTGCATCTAGTTCAACTTCATTTAAAGAGAAACACATTTGTGGCCCTGGATGTTCTGGTGGCCTAGGCCACATTCCGCTATATTAAAAACATCTCGGCATCTGGTATATGGCTGCTAATTAGCTAACTTGCAGCCATTTCACAAGAAAAGTAGTGAAATGTTAAATGACTGTAATGTTAATGAATGCAACCAGACATTTTTTAAATATTTTTTTTCACACGTTCTTTTGTAGGGTAAGCATCAGTGGCGTGATCAGGAGGTTGCCAGTTCAAGCCTGGCCGTGGTACCTGATATGTGGGTCCCAGCTCCCTGGCGCCGCAACACGTGGCTTATTATTATTATTATTATTATTATTAATCAAATGGTCCCCTAAATGATCACCTATGTCGCCTATAGGGCAGCCCGGCCCTGGAGAAGCATAATTGTGGCACCACGAATCTGCATGAAAGTCGATCCGATCATGATAAGCTGTAGCCTGGAATGTTTGAGACGGCTAAAACACAGGAAGTAGCTTTTTCAGATTTAGGCAAAGCAGCGACCGCGAAACCTGGTCCTTGTGGCCATATTTATGCCATCTCTGGCAATTTATATCTGAGGATAACAGACAGCTGTTGATCATTGTCCGGTCACTTCACTACTCTAATAAAACGTGTTCCAGTTAGATTGTATGTTAATCAAACTTATTTTCTTACATTTACTACCCCTATATTTCCTATTACCTATACTTTCTCTAATACTTCAATTAGTATGTAAAACTCACAGAGCAAGGTCCAGCAAAAGCATTGCTAGTTACAGCTGAAGCACATTAGATGTCGTTTATTAGAATTTAATGCGGCTTACCATTTATACCTAACTGCATGATATACCGGTTCATTAGGAACACCTGATTGTTAATACATCGTGTATAATGATATCACCACCAAGCAGCGTTAACATTGGTGCATTATACTTCACTATTCCGTGTGCCACAGTCCATCAAAATACCGTGTAATGCAGGATAATCGTTAGCTAAACATGACAGCGACGGCGGATCTTCATTTACCTCTGTCACTTTAGGGATTTCTACACAAGTGTTTTTATTACAACCATGACTTTAAAGACACCTCATTGGATGGAGTGGTGGCCCTGAGGCTAGGGGTCTATATCAATACTCAGAAGGTTGCTGGTTCGAATCCCATGAATACCCAGAGTGATTCTACTCTGTTGAGCCCTTAACCTGTGTATGATATTAATCATCCAGTCCTACAAGGAGGTCCTTCAACTTACAGGGAATAACTTGGGGGCTGGTGGCAGGATTGGTGCTCCAGCCACTGAGGAGGGGGGGAGGGGGACTCACACTGGTCCATTTGGACTAGTGTGGTGCTAAGGTATCACCTGCCAGACGGCTGCACTCAGGTTCTCATCCCTGAGGTGGTGGGTGTGGCGATGCACTATAATCAGCGCATGCTCCTTACCCACCTCTCTCTAGATGATTAGCTTATCTCCTTACAGCAGGAACAATGATTTTTTTGTAGCTCGGGGGGATGGGGGGGCATACTGGAGTACCTTGAGGAAAACCCATGTGAACAGGCAACCTCCACACGCAAAACCAGTGCAGAGACACTGGTCACAGAGGTGTGAGGCAACAAGGCTAACCATTGCTCTACCAGTCCTATTCCATTCAAACCAACACATATTCAGATTTTGATCATCTGCTGGGAACTCTCTACTCTGTGGGTATCATTTTAGACTAAAAGACTGATACTTGCTTAACAAGAAAGGTGGGAATGCAAGTAACAGACTAGCATTTTCTTAAAATCAACATGGGACACAGAATTTTTGAGGACAACAGTGATGTGTGATAATTTGGAAATACCTCTATGAGTCCCATGGAATTCAACAAAATAATACGAATATCTACCTATGTCACATGACATTCATTTTGCTGATTTTAAGGATTTTTTGCATACTAGTTCTGGGGACCTATAAGCCTCTGCATTTTCTGCAATCCTGAGCAAACTAATCTAATTCAGCTAATGAGGGCCTCCATTATCAGTTTTCCAGGGCGGTCAGTCAGATGTGTTGCTGCTCTGTCCTGTATGGGCCACCGAACAGGAGCTGAAGATAAGCAGGCCAACAAGCCCCACTATGTTCCTGGATCCATGTATGGTCAAGTCGCAGTAAACCACCAAGCGGCCATAGTGTTTGTACAATTCTCAACTAAATGTACTGACAGAAAACTTTTGTGAATTTAAAGGTGGGTGTTCATCTTAAGGCATCAACACAAGTGTATCCTTTAATGTAAAAATGATAAAATACGTTTGTTGGTATGTCATGTCCAAGGATTAAGCGTATAGTCTGATAATTATATTTTATAATATATTTGAATAAGTAAAAATCAGTTCTTTTTTAAAAAAAAAAAAAAAAGCCTCAAGTTTTCTGTAATCATCATCATCATCATCTTTGATGAAGGCACTAACAGGGTAGTGGTGGAAGAAGTAGACTTGTAACCTGAAGTACCATGTGGAGAACTTTCTGTTGTACCATTCAGCAAAGCACTTCAGCCTGGATTTCAGCAGCACATCCAGTAACATGAATGGCTTCATGCCGAAAGAGTTTTGGCTCAACACCAAGTACCTTGGGTGCAGCATAAAGAAGCATTAATGTTACACTGCTGACCTCTTGTGGTCAACATATTGAGTGCATCAATAGTTGACATGAATGTAAAAACAGTTCTATTCAAGAACTGTTTCAAATTAAACAGCACCTAGCACAGTAATGTCTTAAACAGAGTAAAATATATGAAAGCACGAGAATTTCAGAAAAACAAGAATACATAACTATTCAGAAAATACAATTATGTTACTGTCATTTATTGTGAAACCTTGTTTGTAAACCATTATAAAATTAACCCCACCTTCCACATGTAACTGCTGTGAAGAGTAGCCATCAAGCAAAACATAATATTTCTGTCATACTTTATAACATGTTGTAAATATGATTGGTTCCGTTAGTGGTACATTGCACTGTTTATATAATATAAATGTAGCCAGTCTTGCAGAGCTGATTAACATGTTAATCCTTTGACAATGAAAAACAGACCTTTGACTGTAGACCTAGAGAGCAAACCTAAATTTCAGTAAAATAAGTGATTAAAAATTAGGTAAAATTAGTGATTTATATATTTACCCTTTGACTTGTCATGTGATATTACGTCGACATTCATTCTGTGATTCCTCAAGTTGCCTAAGTCACCAAACTGTAAATCTCCCATCCCAAGGTACAACCAAGTTAGAGCACACCATTTTCCCTCCCCTGATTTCTTTGACTTCACATCACAGACATCCAAAAAAAGAAAAAAAAAAAAAACAGTGAACTACAGTAGAGATTCTCTCAAACAGGGCAAGACAAAACGAAGGTCACAGGTCAGAATGAAATCTCACCAGTATCGTTGTGGACTTCAATACCTGCAAACAGTCGCATGCTACAAAAACCAAAGTGCAAAGCGTGGTCTTGATGAAAGTGTCACTCTGAAACCATCGCCGGGGAGATCTCCACGCTGCTGTTAGTGACCCGGATCCCATACCACCCCGCCCAGAACTGGGTGTCCTGTCCTCCGTGGGTGAACCTGATGAAGCGGACGCCCGGCCCATAATCTCGGAAAACATGGGTCATCTGAAAGACAGGTCACAACGGCGGGTCCAACACCATACAATGTCTAGCGCTCCAACACCACCTCCCCCTCCCACCGTGTCTGCCATGTTCACAGCTAGCAGCGTCACTGAACACAGTGACAACATCACTGCATTTTCATTTGCATATCATGCTTAAAATAGTTATTTATATTGTATTCCACAACAGTATATTACCAGATAATATATTCTGTTATGTACTTTGTATGACCCTTTTCCCACTTCTGACCTTGTGTCACTTGTCTTTCATCTCAATATTGCACTATTTGTCTTGCGGGAAAAAGGTCATATGCTATATATAATTCACTATTAGAAGTATTGCACACTGAAATATATTGATGTATTCCTGATAACTAAGAACTTACAACTTTCCAACCTCCTACTTAAAAAATTACTACAGAACAGCTAAATGGAATGGATTTGTAATGCACATTTACACAAGCTAATGCTAATTTCGCTAATGTTTGATGCTAACGTAACACGGCGATTCTCACAGATGTGCTAGTGGTGATTAGCACACGGTAAACCATGATCTACGCCGTAGGAACAGTAAATAAGCATCTCTTCAGTTTTACGTCACTGTTGCTCACCAAACCCACCAATGTTTTACCGAACCGACGAGTTTGGAGTGTAAAACGACAGCGAGCTGGAACCGCACCGTAATTAGTGTCTCTCGGGTACCGCCTTATTCCGGTATGCCAGTGGAAAAGCGCCGGCTGAGTGGCCCCAGAGAGATTCTGATAAACCATTCAACACCAAAAAGAGAGGGAGGCAGGATTTTGCTCAGACTGTGTTTAGTAAGAGTGAGGAATTAGAGGAATTCAGGGAATTGGGTGAGTGTGACTTGCTTGGCATGCTACGACTCTCACCAGAAGTACTCTGAAGATGATTAAGTCGTAGCTTAAGATTTTAAGACACCCACGAACCGGTTACTGCCAAATTCAATATTTTTGTGCTGTAGTCTGGAGGAATTTCTGAGGCACGTTTTTATCATGCAAAGACTTTATTGCCTTGCTACTATGATTTTTATAACCTACTGCGTTGGCCCAAATATAAGACGGGTTTTTTTTTTCCTTCAAAATACGTCTGAAAAAGTGGTGTCGTCTTATATTCGGGGTCTAGACAAAAAAGGAACAGATGGCTCCAAATATGATATTTTGTAACGAGTGATTTTACTTCCTGAAATATAGATTTGCCGTGAGATTTCTTGCATGAGCGTGAGAGTCTGAAAGAGTAAGTATCACGCCAGATGCGTGAGAGCTGGCAGCCCTGCGTTTATTCAACATGTATCCATGAGTGTCATGAAATTGTTGGCTTCCCTGGCTGTGCCGCTGGTAGTATTAATCCGATTGTGGCTGTTAATAAAGAGAGTAACATTCATTTTAAAATGCTGTCATATCATTTATTATGTGGGTCTTCTGCATCGAAAATGTTCTGTGTCCACAAGGATTGTGAAGTTTGTAACATTTGTTATATAACCCCCCCACCCAAAAAAAAAAAAACATTTGTCTTTTTGGAAAATTTGCTGTTTAATACACTTATTGTAATCTAATTGTGGTTGTTTTATAAGCTGTGGTTGCTGGCTAGCTTATGTGTTTTTGTCAAACAAAATTATTGTGTTATTGTCAAACAAAATTATTACCGATGGGTGAATGTGAGGCAAAATTGTAAAGCGCTATATAAATGCAATCCATTATATTTAACCCAATATGGTAATATTTAAATAAAACCTTTCTGTGGTAAAAACTTTTAAATATGTGCATGAAACTAGTAGCAAATGTGAACCGAAATTGCATGTATCAAAAGAAATTTATCAGATAGGGAGCTCAGTGGTGCTTTAAAAATGGAGCACTGCAGGTACCAAAGATAAAAACTGCACTTAGCATTGCATGAAAGCCTCAGATAATCAGCTTAAACTTAATCCACATAAACTAACCCCAGTAGCAACCACAATTCAAACTGTGTTTACCTGAATTTTAGTTTTGTCAGGCATGCCACTTACCCTCTGCCACTGCATCTCATTCCACTGAGGGAAAGATACTGGATCTGGACAGAACGTCTCAATCACTCGTTGTTCTTGGTCGAGCAGCTCAACAGAAATCTCATACACACATCCACAGTCCCAGCGGGGAGAAAACCTGTCATACACATATCAAACCAGAAGATTAAAGTTCTCTGAGAAACACGGCAACAGACACAGAAATACGAGGTGCCCTCACCAGTCAGATATTACGATATCAGGCTGAATTTCATCCATTAGATATGATCCAAACCCCTCTTTAACCACGTCTATTAGTTGGGATTTCTTGCAAGACCTAAAATGCAACAGAACAAGGTGAAAATGTTTAAACGACCCATGTAAACCATGAAATATAATAGGAAACTGAAATCTGTATAAATCTTCAAAAATACGTGAAGACCGATGCACACATATGTCCCGTAAAATGTTTACTTAAGAGATTCAGTTCAATACTCACCCGAAAGAAGTAACAAAGTACTTCTCTACTCCTTCATCTGGAAAATTTAAAGCTACATCTTCAATTTTCCACCCATCGCCTCCATTTAACATGATTGTCCATCCTGTGAACATTTCTTAATGATTGGAAGAGAAACAAAATCTGTTTAAGAAGGGTTAGGCAATGTTTTTTGTTTATACTTTAATTCGCCTCCCCTCCAACCCTTTATTGCAATGATAATCCATGCCCATCTCCATCCATTTCTTACCATCAGCCCTGGGGTTCTTCAGCAGATTTTTTCTTTTCTTACTTAAGATGTAAAACTGGCACCAGTCTTCAGGACATTTGCTCCGATTACGCAGCTTAAGCCCTTCCCGCCGGCACCTCTCTCTCCAGTAAGAGGCGCTGTCAACTATTTCTTTCCACTGATGACAAACAAGCCGGCAGACGCAAACCACATCATGTGGGGAGATGTTAAAAAACACTTCCTCTAGCACTGCAGTAGGGAGCGAAGGCAGCATCCTGAAAAAAGGTGAGAAGTTGCTCCTCAGAAAAAGTATGGAATATTTATTTCAGTTATTTAAAGAACTGTTTAAAAACTAGCCACATTTCTGCCTATTTCAGTAAGTATTCAACTATATTAGTTCATAGCGTTCAGCTATTTTCACCACCCATGGGTGTAATGATGTACAAAAGTCTTGGTGAGTCATGAGGTCCAGTACCGTTTTAGGTATAACTATGGGCTGTGTGTGGCTCTACAAGTTATTCGAAAGTCTGATTCGAAAGTCTGTAGTTCAAATCCTGAAGCTGACAGAGTTATAATAAGATATTACTGCTGGACTCTTCAGCAAGGACTTCAACTCCAAAACTGATGTACTCCAAGCCTTGCTATCACCTGTGTCAGTGTGTCTCACTGTGTAAGGTGACATATATGAAAACTGAAGATTTTTTTGATACAGGTCACCAGCTGGTCAAGCGGCGTGAAGCTCGGATGTACTTCAGCACCGAGTCCGCTCACATGAGTGACTGAAGCGACTAAGTACAGTACTACAGTAACATTAAAACGAAGCCAACATATCCGAAACACTAAACCGAAAGTATTATTGTTCCCGGAAGGAATTCTGTTAGCATTACTAACATTACTTGCCAATAAACGAATCTCGAACACCTTATATCAGACGTCTGTAGATCATTGCTGGGGTATAATCAAATGGTTTACGCAAAAGCGGACCCCCTTCTCCAGGTCGGAATTGGAAATATTTAATGGTGACCCCCCCTCTCGAAGCATGAAACATTAGCAGTACTGGTAGGGGCTCCCTAGCTCTGGTTTATTTTAATTTGGGGGTCCTTGGTTTAAGAAAGGTTGAACTCCTATTTACATGATGTTTCTGTTACCTGATCTATGCGACTTCCATGGATTTCCTTCTGTCTGTTCTTTATGCCGCCCTTCGCTCTTATCAAATCAGACTATTTGTCGTTGGAGTTACCGTCCAGCTATTACTGTAGGCTGTTGTTTAATTCAAAGTGATGTTAAAAAACAACGAACTAAGAGCCGTCGCGCACTTCTCACGTCCTAAAACGCGGTGGGTGACTTCCGGTTAGGTAATTGTCGGGATTCCTCCGGACAATTTATTAATATTCATGAGAAAAGCTACCTGATTGGCCAGTGAATGCCTTAAACAGAAAGTCCGAGAAACCATGTTAATCGCTAACTACCTATGAAACCATACTAATCGCTAACTACCAGAATCCTTAAGTCAGAATACTATTAGCCAAAGACAAGGAAAACAGAATGTATTGCGACTGGGTTCAATGGCTTGAACATTTTACATTTTATGGCGTCCGCATCCATTTCTAGAAAACAGCGCAAATGCACCGAGTTCAATGTACATTCTGCTTCCATTGCAAACAATGACTTAAGGAAATTCAGTTAAGGACGTCTTCGGGTTGGAAAAATATCAATAGTTGTTTATAAAAGTTTGGGCGTGGGAAAAGGCAGCAGATGTCGATGGGAGCGCGTTCGCCGACCAATCAGGTAGCTTCTCTCATGAATATAAATGAGTTTTCCGGAAACATCCAGTTCGGCGCGTGATAAGGTGGCCACTTAATTGTCAGTAAAAGGAGGACAGTTTAGTAAGTTGTTATTTCGAAAAACTGAATCATTATTTCGACATAGTAAGTCGTTATTTCATTACTTCGGGAAAGCTTCTCAATATGACAGGATCTTTTGTTTTCATCACATTGGCGGAAATGGGCTTCCACGCTGAATCGTTAAAGTAACAGCGATTTTTTTCATGGTGAGTCGAGACCCTGCTGAAAAAAGCATGATTTCCGTGTTAGTATAACAGATGTTAGGGAATTATCAATTCACCTAAAATCCAGCTTTTATATAGTTTTATGTAACAGTTTTGTTCTTCACTTGTATATTGGTGAGGAGGGGTACGTTTGTTCGCTCATTTATTTGTCTCTCCGTTAATGACATTAAAAACTACCGTACAGACTTTAAAACCACTATGATTTTATTGTTACATAGATAATGAGTTAATCCTTTATCCTTTTCGCTGTTGGGAAAAGTGTTTTGCCGTGTACGACACTGTAAGGAAAGGTCCGATGGCGGCGGCCAAAGGCTGGAGTACAACCCGACGTGTCCGCGCGAACGTTTATGACGCGTTTTACGTCATTGTGCGTCTCGGCGGACCCCTGCTGCACCACAACAATTGTGTTTGTATGGAGAAGTAACCAGCCTTCAGTAAGATAATGGTATAAAGAGCTGTACTGTCTTTGCCACTTGTCTGTTTGGCACTATATAGGGTGGGCCAAAAGTAGGTATACAGTTCTTATTTTGCAAAGTAAAGGTTGTTTTACAAAGTAAAGTTATTTTACAAAGTTATTTTTAAAAATAGGTATGCAGTTTTTATTTCCAGACATCTCCTCTTTATTTTTTATTTTGGATCCGATGACATGGCAGCATTGACTGGCCACCATGTTAACCGGACCTGATACCCATGGACTTTTATTTTTGGGGCGTAGTAAAGGAGAGGAAGCCCCACATAGTAGATGAATTGAAGGAGTTCATCCCGCAAGCATTTGTGGACACTGATGCTAACTGAGATTTGTGTGTTGAAGTGTCACAATGCCACGGACACTGACCTAAACATGACCTAATCAGTACTGTAAAATAAGAACTGCATACCTAAAAATAATGTTATGAAATAAAAATTTGACTTTTGTAAAAAACAGAACCTTTACATTGTAAAGTAAAAACTATACCTACTTTGGCCAACCCTGTATATGTATATTTAGTTCTTTTTAATCTTGAATGTAACCTCATTTGTGTGACAGGTATGTTTCATCAGGTCAATCGTAGGACTTATATGGCCACTAAACTTGATATCGGATCAGGCACTGAGAGTGTTTATTGTTGATGTAATGGCAACTAGACTACCTTTTTCAATGGAATCTTTGTAATCAGTAATGAAATCAGTTAAGCATGTCGTAGTGTGTGAAATGAATTATTTAATAATTTTTAATCCCTTACGATTTATATCGGTGGTGAAAAGGAGAACAAATAATCAGAATCAGAATTTGAATCGGAAAACAAATAAGCATTCGCCCAGAATGTACGCCAGATGGCGGGTATTAAACGGACTGTTCAACCTAAAGCCAGATGTCTGCTTACCCTAAAGAGTGATGTCATCAGTATTGCAAAATAATGTATTATGTGCACTACAGTCTTGTGAAAAACAAAATCTATGGTTTTCAGTTCTATGGATTTACGTATCATGACATAATTTTTTTTATCTGGTCCATACCAGGTTCTAAAATTATTTTAATCTAACCTTGGGCGTAAAACAACCTGTGGTTATACAGTAAAAATACAGAAACTCCTTAATTTATGTAAGCAAGACGGATGACTTGGCAGACATGATGAGGGAACAAGTTATCTGAATTGGTGCGTGCACAATACTGAAAAAGACTGACGCTAATACAACCAATCGGGGGTAGGGGGCCCTACAGCTGCCGACTAACCCTATAGAACTGGAAGGACTCAGGAAGAATTCTCAAGTCACGAGTGTTAGTCTGAGTCAAGGCCGAGACAAAATGCACCCATCGAGTTGTGTGGCAAGTTAGGCATCGTGCAATTCATAGCGGCCCCATTTCCCATTCTTAATACATAGGCTTTAATACGGAGTTTGTCCACCCTTTGCGGCTATAGCAGCTTCAGCTCTTCTGGGAAGGTTTCGGAGTGTGTTTATTGGAATTTTTGACCATTCTTGCAGGAGAACATTTGTGAGGTCAGGCACTCATGTTGGACAAGAAGGCCTGGCTTGCAGTCCCCGCTATAATTCATCCCAATGATGTTCTATTGGGTTGAGGTCAGGGCTCTGGGCAGGCCAGTCAAGTTCCTCCACACCAGACTCACTCATCCATGTATTTATGGACCTTGCTTTGTGCACTGGTGCACAGTCATGTTGGAGCAGGAAGTGTCCATCCTGAAACTTTTCCCACAAAGTTGAGAGCATGAAATTCTTCAAAATGGCTTTGAATGCTGCAATAAGAGTTCCTTTCACTGTAACTAAAGGGCCAAAAACAACCCCACATTCCCTCCACCAAACTTTACACTTGGCCCAATGCAGTCAGGCAAGTACCGTTTGGCAACTGCCAAACCCAGATTCGTCCATCGGATTGTCAGACAAAGAAGCGCAATTTGCCACTCCAGAGAACACGTCTCCACTGCTCTAATGTCCAGTGGCAGTGTGCTTTACACCACTGCATCCAACACTTTGCATTGCACTTACTGATGTAAGGCTTGGATACAGCTGGTCATTCCATGAAGTTCTCTACCCACTGTCCTTGAGCTAATCTGAAGGCCACATGAAGTTTGGAGGTCTGTAGCTATTGACTCTGCCGAGAGTTGGCGACTTCTGCACACTGTGCACCTCAGCAAGCGCTGTCCTTGCTCAGTGATTTTACATGGCCTACCGCTTTGAGCAGTGGTGGCTTAATGGTTAGGGAAGCACATTTGTAATTGAAAGATTGTTGGTTTGAATCCCTGACCAGCAAGACACCACTGAGGTACCCTGAGCAAGGTACCGCCCCCAAGCACTGCTCCCTGGGCGCTGAATTAGCTGCCCCCTGCTTTGTCACATATGGGTTAAATGCAGAGGACACATTTTGTTGTGGTGTGTCAACACCGATCACTAAATTCTAATTTGTTGCTGTTGTTCCCAATTGCTTCTACTTTGTTTTAATATCACTTTAATATCATTAACAGGGGCTGGACTGACCTCAGGTCACCCCACTGAAAATCCAAGGTGGGGGGGCTGGGGGAGGATTCTATTAAATAGCGCATCTCTGTCTTTGTACAGTACTAATGCAGTTAGTAAAATCAGTCACACTATGAACATATTCAGTACACTGCATACGGTGACGTGATAAATAAAATTAAAATAAATAAAATAAATAAAAACAATATAAAGAGAATGGAAATTACTGGATGTGACCCACACAAATTGAAAGCAAAATGATTGTGAGCTGCCCGCTGTCCGTTATGAGGATGTTCACGAGTCACAAAATTAGAGTCTGAGTCAAGTCGTGGTTCCAATATGACATTTTTACTATTTTTAAAAATTAACTGCCTGTTAGTTTTTTTCTATTAGTAATTGATGCAACTAAAAGGGTAAAAGCTGGATACAGCTGGTCCCCACTTGAACAGTTCAAAAACTGCTTGTCTCATAGTTCCTTATGCTTATATATATTTTCAAAGTAATCACTATTTCAAATGCAATATTTTTTTTCTTAAGAATGTAATTTTCTAATGTAGATTTTAAAACTAATACTCTCAAAATAGCATTATGATGAAGACATCCCTTGTACAGAACAGGTAAACTTTAGTTAGTGTGACCAATCCCAAACTTGGCACCTACAATCAACTAGGTACACACACACACACACACACACACACACACACACACACACACACACACACACACACACACACACACACACACA
>JAODLD010000113.1:1595709-1607127 GCA_026781065.1 Mormyrops boulengeri
CCCTCAGCCCCCATCGCATCCCCGTCCCATGTTAGTGTAAAGTGTGTATGTTTATGTGTGAGAGAGTTGTGTGTTTTGTCTACAATGCATTAAAATAAGAGGGTGCAGTTCGGGTATGAGGGCCCCACCACTGGCAGATTCTCTGTTTGTTTTGATGGTGTCCCTGTAAAACCAGCTACAGTGTACTATTTGACCCTACACTCAACTTTGATCTAGATATATAATCCCTCTCCAAAACTGCGTTCTTTCATCTCCATAACATCACTTGTCTTTGCCCATTTCTGTTCAGTACTGATGCCCAAACTCTGGTTCTTGCTTTTATTACGTTCCATATTGACTACTGCAACTCCCTTTTTGTTGGTCTCTATTCAAAAGATTCAGTAAATTCAGAACTCTGTGTAAAGTGCCGTAAGCTGTGGAAAGTGCTATAAGTTCTGTTACGTGCCATAAGCTCTCTTACGTGCTGTAAGTTCTGTTAGATGCTGTAAGTTCTGTTAGGTGCCATATGCTCTGTTACGTGCCGGAAGCTTGCTTCGACTAATGCCACGTCAAGACGTCCAGCTAGTGCCCTGACCCGGGGATTCATCGACTCCAACAGGTCCACATCAGACGCCATCACTGCTGCCCTTCACTATTCCCTCTCCCACCTGGAAAACAAAGACTCCTACATCAGGATGCTCTTTGTTAATTACAGCTCCGTCTTCAACACGGTCACCCCCCACAAACTCACCCACAAACTGACCACACTCAGCCTGCACCCCACCCTCTGTGACTGGCTCCTGGGCTTTTTGGCTGGCAGACCTCAATCTGTAAGGATCGGTAACAGGACTTCAGCCAGCATCACCACAAACACTGGCATCCCACAGAGTTATGTCCTCAGCCCCATCCTCCACACCCTGTTCACCCACGACTGTGTTGCCTCCCACAAAAACAACATCATTCTGAAATTCGCAGATGACACCACAGTGAGTGGTTGCATCACAGGAGGGGACGAAGCAGCCTACAGGAGAGAGGTGGCCGATCTGGTGTCATGGTGTGAGGACAACAACCTCACCCTCAACATGGACAAGACAAAGGAGATGATGGTGGACATGAGGAAGAGGAAGAGGCCTCATCAGCCACTGTTCATCCGGGAGCTTGAAGTGGAGAGGGTGAGCAGCTATAAGTACCTGGGCGTCCACATCAGTGAGGACCTCACCTGGTCACTGAACACCACACAGCTGGTCAAGAAGGCTCAACAGCGGCTATACTTCCTGAGGAGGCTGAGGAAGTTTGGTATGTCAACCAAGATCCTCAGCAACTTCTACAGCTGCATTGTGGAGAGCACACTGACCAGCTGCATCACCGCGTGGTATGGTAGCACTACTGCTATGGACTGTAAACACCTGCAGAGAGTGGTGAAGACTGCGGAGAGGATCATCAAGACTCCGCTGCCGTCTTTGCAGAGCAGCTACCACCGCAGAGTCCAGAGGAGAGCTGCCTCCACCCTCAAAGATCCCACACACCCCCAACACGGACTGTTCACACTTCTGCCCTCAGGACGGAGGTACAGAAGTGTGAAATCTAGAACCTCCTGACTCAACAACTCCTTCTTCCCCACTGCCAGCAGACTCCTTAACAGCCAACAGGAGTATGACTAATGGACATCATCACCTACCTCATACTGTAATTTTTGCACTCTAAGCTCTTTTGCACATTTTCAATTTGCAGAAATGCACAGTTAATATTTGCACATTACACTTCAAAATATTTATTTACTATATATTTCTATTATATTGTACCTCTGCATTTTGTGTGGACAGCAAAGTAAGTATTTCATTGCACAGAGAAATACACTTTTATACTGTACATATGACAATAAACGCTTTGAATCTTGAATCTCTATTTGTTGCCCAGTAATTCCCTTTTTGCTTTGCTCCTGGTACTACCTGGTACTGATCCTCTGATTGATTTTGCGTTTCAACTACGGTTAAGTCCAGCCCTTGATTTTGAGGCTCGAGAGAGCGATTGTGATAGAGAGTATGTAGGGAGTGACTGCCGTTTCATCCAGGAAAGGTTGATTGAATTCATGGCGTTAGCTTGCTTTTTTTGTTGTTTTGGCGTGAGTCACTCCTGAGTCCTGTAAATACACTTCCGGGTTTACTATACTACTCTGACTCCTGTGTCCTGTTCTGCACAAGCACACACACACACCTATTCTGTTACTCCCCAAAGCCCTAGGCTAGGGGATCATAACATCTGCTGCTAGAGTTCTCACTCACACTAAACGATCCGCTCACACCCATCCTGTCTCAGCTAGACTGGTTTCTGGTTCAGTCTTGTATCAAACTCAAAATATTGCTTCTCACTTATTAAGCTCTGCATAACCTTGCCCCTTGCTACCTCAGTGAACTCTTGACTCCCTACTCACCCTCTCACTCTCTCAGATCCTCTAATAATAATCTCCTTGCCATTCCATGCACTAGACTTTTTGTGTGCAGCAAAAGACTATGGGCTCTTCCTTCAAATCTGAATTAAAGACATTTCTTTTCCTTGAACAATTCTCTTCTGTCTCTTCCTCCTGTACTGATTACTGATTTTAAATTTTTTTGTGAATCTTTGTAATCAGGAATAAAATCATTTAAATTTATCGTAGTGTGTGAAATGAATTATTTATTCGGTAAGCAGTCGTACATTATCCCTTATGATTTATATCGGTAGTGAAAAGGAGGACAAATAATCAGAATCAGAAAAAAAATTGCCGTCCACCCGGAATATACGCCAGATGGAGGCTGTTGAGCTGATAAACTGGACTGTTCAACCTAAAGGCCAACATCTGCCCACCCTAGAGTGTGGTCTCTTATAAGTATTGCAAAATAACATGTTATGTACAGTATATGGACAAAAGTATTGGGACACCTGGCCATTACACTCGCAGTAACTCGGACATCCCAATCTAAATCCATAGGCATTAATATGGAATATGGAGTTGGTCCCCCTTTTGCAGCTGTAACAGCTGCCAATCTTCAGGGAAGGCTTTCCACAACATTTTGGAGTGTGTCTGTGGGAATTTTTGCCCATTCATCCAAAAGAGCATTTGTGAGGTCAGGCACTGATGTTGGACGTGAAGGCCTGGCTGTCACTCTCCATTCTAGTTCATCCCAAAGGTGATCCATAGGATGGCGATCAGGGCGCTGTGTGGAGCAGTCAAGTTCTTCCACACCAAAGTTACCCAACCATGTCTTTATGGACCTTGCTGTGTGCACTGGGGCACAGTCATGCTGGAATAGAAGAGGGCATTCCCCAAACTGTTTCCACAAAGTTGGAAGCATAGAATTGTCCAAAATATTTTAGTATGCTGAAGCATTAAGAGTTCCCTTCAGTGGAACTAAGGGGTCTAGCCCAACCCCTGAAAAACAACCCCATACCATTATCCCTCCTCCACCACACTTTACAGCTGACACAATGCAGTCAGCCAGTAAGCCAATCTAACCAAAACATACCTCCACTGTATCCTGTAGTAATTATTAATTGCATTGTATCATGACTGTATCCTGCTGAACACCTTTATATTTGATTCTGGAACCAAAAAATATGCATAAAACAATAAAATGTGTTAAGCCAAAAGCTTTTTATTAAAAGTTACGTGATTTTCATAGAGACAGACAATGGACAGAAAGTGCACATACAATATGCAATGGATGGATCTACTATGTATGATTTTAAAATAAAATTACATTTATGATTTCTCAAACACATCAATACATTATATATAGACAAAAACAAAAGTTTTCCTGTAATATCATTACATAATTATGGTAGTAGTTCAATTTATGACAAAACAAAAAAGTGGTTTTAGGATAAGTCAATAAGTGCATATAGCAAACATTTATTAAATACATCGTAATAATTATTATGGTCCAGGTGGTTCCATTTCCCCAGGGGGGGCAATCTCCACACTGCTGTTAGTGACCCGGATCCCATACCACCCCGCCCAGAACTGGGTGTCCTGTCCTCCGTGGGTGAACCTGATGAAGCGGACGCCTGGCCCGTAATTTCGGAACACATGGGTCATCTGAAAGACAGGTCACAACAGTGGGTCTGGCGGCTTTCCCTGACACCGTCACAAACACCAAGATCACATTTGACTGGAAGCTCACTTCATTTTATTTGCAGGTAGACACCAATGACCGGGTTACCACCAAGGTCGGCATCATTCATCTGTAGCTGCACTATGGATTTTATCAGTAAAGCTTGATGTATAAGATCTGACTTTAACTTGCAATTTGCAATATGATTTCATAAAACTAATATTCAAAAGTAAAAACTGAAGGAAAGTGCAACATTTGTGGTGGCAAAAGAAATTCTGCAGGAACATGAATTTAAAACATTTTAATGAAACTTCCACCCATCGATCTTCTAATGACTCAGAGGTAGATTGTCTGGACTTTCTGGACCTGAACCAAGATTTTGTTTCAACCAACCAGTTGAGTCTCTGTGACTGTGACCTTTATACTCAACTGGTTGGCTGAAACAAAATCTTGGTCTGGATTTTTGTTTTGTGGACCTGAACTATCCACCTCTGTAACTGCTTATCCTGGGCCGGCAGCGAGGGGCCCCGAAGCAGCACAAGGCAGACCCTGGATGGCTGCCGGTCAAACTCAGAGCACACACACTATCAGGGTGCTATCAAATAACCTAACCGTGGACAGTGGGGGGAAATCAGAACGCCCAGAACCATCCCTAAGGACATGGTGAGAACACACAAAGCCCAAACATGTAGACCAGAGGCGAGATTTAAGCCCCCAACCCTGAAGGTGTGAGGCAACGATGCTACACTATGAGCCACCATGCCATCTGGAAATTAAAAATTTCTATAACAATAATATCTGTATAACCACAATAATATTTATTATTAAGTCAAAGAAAGATTTGTGGGCAAAAATCTGTTCATCTTCATAGAATTAAACATAAAAATTTACAAAGTTTACAAATTTACTTTTTCTTAGGTCTGCCCTGGGTGTTACGCCAGGCTGTTTCAGGGCACACACTTGCACACACAATCACAAACTATGGGAAACAGACGCCAATCTTCCATGCAGGCTCAGTGGGAACATTTAGACTCACTCACCTGCTGCCACTGCATCTCATTCCACTGAGGGAATACTACATGATTTGGACGGAATCGCTTAATCATTTTTTGTTTGCGGTTGAGAAGCTCAACACAAATCTCATATTGACTTCCACAGTCCCAGCGGGGAGAATACCTGTCATACACATTCCAAAACCAGAGGATTAGTGTACCCTGAAAAAAACCATAGGAACAGACACAGAAATAGGAGGTGCTCTCACCAGTCAGATATTACGATATCAGGCTGAATCTCATCCATTAGATTTGGTCCATACCCCTCTTTACTCAGGTCTATTAGCTGGGATTTTATGCAGGAGCTAAAACCAAATAAACAGAGAAAGGTGAAAATGTTTATCCTACAAGTAACCCATGCAATATAACGTAATATTGAAATTCTTCAAAAATATGTGAACAACATCTGAACTCTACACAGGCATTTTTATTAAAACTTCACAGTATTATGAACATATCAGTTTTAGATAACAGATGCAATGCAGAAGTTGAATACTGACTGGTAAGAGGTAACAAAATATTTTTGGACCCGTTCATCAGGAAGACGTCGATCTGAAGATACAGGTTCAATTTGCCACCTGTCACCTCCATTACTGATGATTTCCCAGCCACTGAAGCCCACTTCATGAGGAAAAAAAATCATTTATATTAACACAAGCCAGAACTTTTTTTGCTTAATTTCTTCACTCAATCCAACAACTTCAAACTGCCTTCACATGCCAGCTGTGTTTTTTGTTCTGTGCTCCCTATTTACTTGGGGGATTTTTCATAGCAGTTAACTAAAATATATATTATAATTTAACATATTATTATATGTATTTTCCATGTAATGGAAGGTAAAATTATACCATGTAATGATCATCAAAAGTATATTGATAATAATGTACATGCATAACGTTTACATATAAACCCTCTGTCGTTATATGGAGACAATATATTTGGCTGTCTGCACTGTGAAAATCAAGTTTAAAATAAAAACACCAAATAAACAATAGTAATGCACTGACATATTTGTTACTAGTTCTTTAATCACTGTACAGGCAGTGGGCTTATACATTTCCACATTTACATTTACGAAGTAGCGCTGAGTAGCGAAGAACATGAGCAGTCAGCACGTATGTTCCTACCCACATGCATGCCGTCTTGCGCCTGCTCAAAAGAGCCTTTCCTTATGTATAAAGAGGATACTAAGGATTAATTGCTATTGCAAAAATCTGTAGAATTTCCCATATTGAAAAGGACGGGTGTCCATCGAATACTTTCAACTGTACTAAGTAAATCAGTCTGAAAGTACCCAAATGCAGACGATTCTCTGTCTCCAATCCTTCTCTATCCCCCCCTTACCATCAGCCTTGGGGTTCTTCAGCAGGTTCTGCCTCCTCTTACTTAGGATGTAAAATTGACACCAGCCTGTAGCAGTTTTGTTGTCATTGTATGGTATAAGTCCTTCCCGCCGACACCTCTCTTTCCAGTAGGAGGCACTGTCAACCATTTCCTTCCACTGCTGGCAAACAAGCCGGCAGACACAAACTACATCCTGGCCTGGGATGAAAAAAAACACTTCCTCCAATACCGTATCAGGGAGTGGAGGCAACTGCAAATAATACAAGAAAGGAAGCGTTACAATTATTCCAGAGAAATATTTATTTTTTATTCTGTGTAGCAAAGATGAACTTCAGAAAGTCCTGTCATCTTCTAACCACTTCTACTGGTCTGGGCTGCAGAGGGCCGGGAGTCTATCTCAGGTGGGACAGAGCAAATGGCTGGTGTGCGGTACAGAAACTGCATTGCAGAATAAAATCTGGGTAAAATGATAATTTGCACACTTAGAAACAGAAAAAACTAAATTTCATTAACAAGTCATTTGAGGTCCAAGGGAGCACATCAGATACAAAATCATAAGCCACTGTGAACTGCACTGTGGATCATTTATGAGTGCCTCATTGTCTGCTAAAGAGGGAATTATGGACATTTTGTAAGAATTTCACTGAGTGGAAGTCTTTGCTGTTATAAGAACCACCATCTGTCACAGATTATCACGTTAGTGCATATCTAAGATCATTACCCCAGAAGTAAAACATAACCTCATCTGATGACTGAGTTTGCCTTAAGAAGGACACACACTGGAAAACTCACCTTCTAGCCTGTTACATTTCCAAGTTTATATTAGCTGCTTCTCTCAGAAAGAGATGTAGCAATTTTAAGGAGACAAAAACCACTATCCTTTATAACATCTACAACAGGCCAAAATATCGCAGAAAGTCTTCCAGAATCAGGTTTTTTTTCAAAAAATCTTATATAGACAGACAGCCGGAGATTATGCAGCTGCGCAAAGAACAAATAACCACCAATTACTGACTTTCCATAAGTGATATATTATCCTAAAATTTAACAAATTACAAAAGGCCAGCAGGTTCACTTGGTTACATTGTTGCTTCACAGGGTTGAAGGTTTGAATTCCACCTACAGTCGGTTTGTACCTTCTCACTTAATCACAAGCGTTTCCTCCAGGAACTCCTGCTCCAGTCCAACGATATGTAGTTAGACTAACTGGCAACTCTGAATTGCCGACTACGTGTCCTGCATTGGACTGACATCCCATTAAAGATGGATTTAAGCTTCTGTATTTACCTATACTAGCCACATACCAATCACTACAAAGTGTAGTTACATTTCTGGGGAGCTGCACATCAGGCTATGGTGTGGGGTTCGCGGCTACGCTGACTTATAAATCAAGGTTAAGGATGCACCCCCTGCTTTCTGCACTGTGCCACCTTGAACAGGCTCCAGACCCATCCACAACCCAGACCAGAATAAGCAGATAGAGGACAGATGGATACATCTAGAAAAATTTAAAAACAAAAATTGTGATCAAAAGTTTACTAAGGGAATGTATTCTCCTCACTCATAAGGCATCCTTGCAAGTGGAGTTACTTCTCCTTAATTACTAGCAGATTGACTTTTTTTAAAAGAACCAGTAAGATACTATCATCATAGCAAGGGGTCTCAAATATTTGTGCTGGAGTTGACCTGTCCTCTCCATGTGTGTTCATAGGTGTGGGGTCCAGGCTCGCCATATTCCTGTAAAGGGTAAAATGTACAGGAAACAGACACAAGTTTTATTGCCGAGAATGATTATGATTGTCTTAGAGAGCACATGCAAAGCTTACACAAGGGTAGCGTCTTTAGGTCAATTATTTTTTTACTAAATAATGTTGAAAAGGAACCATCACAAAATTATAAAGCTTGCTAAGTTTTGTTTCCAATCACTGAGTAAAAAGCATGACTCACACAAGCACAACTGATTGTTTGAACCCAGGAGACTGTTGCGTTCCTTGCGATGTCAGAATTGCATGTGCATGAAATGTCAATATTAACATTGCACATTGTGCACGCCTAATATTCAGGGTGGCATACTGGCACACTGGGTAGCACTGTCACTGCACACCTGCACTGTGTGTGTGTGGAATCTGCATGTTCACCCTGCGTTTGCGTGACTTTTTGGCTGATCCTTCCTTCCACTGTCCAAAACACGTAACTTAAATGAAGAGGAGTACCGAAACTGATTGTATGTATGTGTGACTGAGTGTGCACCCTGCCATATGTCATTGGTTCCTGCCTCGTGCCAATTGCAATGTATTTTATTTTAGATTATATTCATGATTACTGAATGAATAGTCAGATTAATGAGTAGATTACTCGATTATTGATATAATCCATAGTGACAGTCCTAATCATCAAAAGAATGTTACTCACCCCACTTGGCTGTTGCCCCATTACTCAAGGAGTCTTTTTCCACTTGAACCCTGGATCTGCAGAACAGTACAGACATACAATATGGATGAGAAATATTAACGACAACCCCAGTAGCGCAAATGCCAACCACACACAGAATTTGCCCTTCTTATTATCATCATGAACAGGAAGAAAACAAGCTAAAGAATAAGACCGGCTTTTTTAACGCCCCACTCGAGAATCCTACGCCACACTCCACAACTCAGGGGCCCGCAGCTACACTGACTAAACGTAGTAGGGTAACTTGCATAATACGATTATTTCACAGTACAAGTGGTAACTTCTAGCAATAAACACTGTCTAATGTAAAAAGACATACCAACACAATTTCTCTTCCAAACTGATCTTCGTTTTCTTTTACCGTGGCACAGACATCGCTCTAACACATTTCTTTCTTCACATTCTACTTTCGCATTCTTCTTGCTACGTACTTGCTGGAAATAAGCATTTAATCATGTGCTACGTTAACATACACTTTTAATAACGAAACTAAAACTACTTCCTGTTCAGGTCTTCTTCGCTGGTCTTGTTTGATACGTTGTGAGCATGGCGCCACCTACCAACCTGGAAAGGAATAACAGTGGATAACAGATCGATGAGCGTCATTTCGGAAGCACAGATCGGCGGACCGAAGGACTTTCGAAGTCATTTAATCGCCAGCAGATGTTAGAGAGGCACGGGAAATGCAAAGTGCGTCCTTTCAAAACTAGGAGTGAAACCGCATAAATCCACAAATTTGTTTGCCATTTTGTTGCTTGAGTCAGGGTGAGACTCCTTAAAACATGCTCATGAATTTATTGCTAGATTAATTGCGGCAGTCTACTATTTGTATCGTGAAAGTGGAGCAAGCCCTGCGTTGCCGAAAACAGACCCAACGGGCTTTCTTTGTTATCTTTTTTCTTAACACACGTTTTGAAGCACTGAGGGGCGGTGAAACGAGTCGCCATCTTTGTTCGGGGCAGAAAAACAGCAGAGGGAGGCGGGATGCCGAAGAGCTGCTCCGCGTATAACTGCAGGAGCAGGTACAGTAGGAAGAATCCGGACTTAACATTCCACAGGTAGTAGACGCTTTAGAATAAGAACGGCTTCCTTCAGTCCTCAGTTTAAGTGTATGATTTGGTATACAGGCCATATGTAATTATTAAGTCTTTTTAGCGGCGGCTACCGCTGCATTTTCATGCATTACTGGTAAATCACGTAAAACTGACGTATCTGCCCAGAATACCCCGTATCACCGTTGCATCCATTTACGCTGTTTACACTGTTTCTCTGGTCCATCTGTTAGGACCCGAATTGCTCTGTCTCTTGGAATGCAGTCCTTGAATGCACGAAATCCACACGTTTACATATTGCATTCATTTAGAGACATTAAACTCTATGGCCTCACAGATTTCCCCTAAGTAAGCCTTCTGTGCTGAAGGAGTGGCTGGACAACATAGGGCGAGGGGACTTTCATCCCAAAAAGCACATGGTCATCTGCTCGCACCATTTCACCCCGGACTGCTTCAGCGGCTTGGGCAACCGCAGGAACCTCCTGTGGAATGCTGTGCCCACTCTGTTCTCCTTCCTGCCCCCCAGCCCTAAGGTCAGTGTCATCCTAACGTCTATAAATGTGTCTGGAACATGAATAGGAGAGGAGGAAGATAAGGTAATGAAATGTTAACCCCCCCAGAGAATGAAATCTCAGAAAAGGCTGAGCACTGAGAAGTCTCACATCCCACTGAAGTTATTGGAATCGCAACAGGAAGACGTGAACGTGAGACAACGTGAGCCTTTTTCTACTGGGGAGGCCACAGGTGCTGAACCAAGACCGTTAAACTGTGTTCTGCAGGTGTGTATCTAAGACACCGTGTAACTATTTTATTTTATCCTTATAGATAAAGCTATTAGCATTCTTTTTCTGTACTCTAATATGGCCAAAGTACATGATTCACATATCCTGGCTTTGAATACATCCTCAGCTGTAGTTTATCTTGCTGCCGCTGTCACTGATCCTCTGTGTGTTTGTGTCCCAGGATCTCAGGGCCACGGAGCACAGCTATGCTCTCGCCGGCCCCTGTGTAGCCAAGGTCCGTCTCTTCCGCTCCCTCGACACCATTGGCTGGCTGTGCAGAAGGTTAAAGGTCAAGTGTCGAGTGATCCAGAAGATGAGGCTGCAGCTGCGTGCCGCTCGCAGGGAGCTGGTGAGCTTGCGCGGCCAGAGCCACGCCTTGGCGAGACGGGAACCCGGCCTGTCAGCAGCCACACGGTACAGTGGACTGCGGAACCGGCAAGAGGAGAAATACTGCAGCTCTGGCAGGACTTAGAGGCAGAATTCTTCTCAAAGACTTTGTGTACTTTGATTTCAGTTTGCTTGATATGCTTATAAGGTACGTCCTGAGTTTGCAGAGTTTGATATGTTCCTAGGTCAACAAGGGACGGGCTTGCGTTTCCCTTCTTTAACCAACCGCAGTCTTCATCGTATGACATCACCGCATTAATTAAAACCGGTGTTTTCTGTT
>JAODLD010000113.1:1607317-1648600 GCA_026781065.1 Mormyrops boulengeri
AGGCTTAGCTTGCTGAGCCACATGCTGCCCCTAGGCTGAAAATGAGGGAAAAACGGACCAATGCAGTGATGTCATACGATGAAGACTAGGATTGGTTAAAGAAGTGAAACGCAAGCCCCTCCCTTGGTGACCCAGGGACACATTGAACTCAGCAAAATCAGGATGTCCTGCTTATGAAATGAGGGAGAGGACATGGAGCACAAACAATCAACATCACGAATAGGTGAAGTTAGCTGCAAGACTAACATTGGCTCAGCAAGCTTAGTAGTGTGAAGTTGGTATATAGGATTATCTCATCTTTTACCGTATTTACATTACACATTCACCCAGATTCTGGTTTTACTCGACATCTGTGTGATATTTCCCATTCCAGTGACCATCAAGAGATTTTTTACAAAGTTGAAACTGTAATGGGTGAAGAAAGATTCGGTAACAGTCTGTTTCAGTCACACATTTCAGAGAGAGAAATCGGTTGAGAAACAAGAAACATCAGTCATTTATAATTTAAGTATATTTTAGAAAATGTGTATTTGATATTTCTTAGACCTTGTTTAAATGTCTGTATATCAGATTTTGTAATTTAAAAAGGTTATGACATTTCATGTTTTAAATGACAAAATTTGTGTTCACTGATGTCATCTTTGTCAAATCCAGCACTTAAGTCATGTAAGAAAATTGGAACATAATTAGTTGCTTAATTAATGCTTTTATTCAAAGCAAAATGTCTTCCCCCACTGGACAGTTTACTTAAGGGTACAGCAGCTAGATGTTTTGGGACAACCTTGGCATCACAGTTCTGTGCCTGCTTCACCTTGCCACTAGTTGGCCCTCAGAATATTTAGTTTTAATATATTTGAGCTGAATTGCATAAAATTAAGCTCATTCTTTTACAATAGGGACAGAGTGATAGAACATAACACTGGTTTGAAACGCATTTGGCTTACATAAGCCAGAGCAGCAAATAAATATATCCCTGGTAAAAAGACATCTAATGCAACATTTTCAGGCGAAACAGTGTCTGTATATGACTTGCTGATGTTCATCATCGTGTTGAGAAAGTTTATAAAAAGAAAATCATCAAACAGGTTTTATTCCACACTCTGCAATGGGAACGTCAACGTCAAGCACATCTTCTGGATCTTCTGGCAGGGTTCTTTCAACTGTCTCATATTTAATCATTTGGGAGAAAGCAGGATGAAGACATCTGCGTGACATTTTTTTTCTGAAACAACATTTGTGATTACTGTGCCCCCCACCCCCCATTTTATATTTGGTCTGCTTCACCACTATTCTTGAAGCCCATGGAGGCGCAATACTGACAGCAGGTAATCTATTCATTTTTAAACAATGACTTTTTCTTAGTAATGAAAGTCCCCTTGACAAGTCAAAGGTGGAAAGTTCACACACACACCTGCTTTTATATGATTCTGATGCTAAAAATACAGGAACACATTAAGCAGAACAGCTGTTTTTCCGGAAGAGCCCATCAGGGCTGGTGGCACCAGGCTCCAGGTGACAGGTGACCTCAAGCTTGGCACTGCCTGACCTCAGCTGTTAAGGGGAACAACCCCCTAATGTGAATCGGAGGTTTATCATAGGTCTAATATTTGAAAAACAGTCTCATGAATCTACATTAATACACACCCACCCATCCAAAAATACATCATCATCTTAAAAACAAATCGCTTTCAGTTGACCAGATTGAAAATACTTGTCCCCAAACACCAGAATTTTGAAACACAGTCATTAAACAAACATTCATCACCGTTTTGGTTCAGAAGAGAATATAGGAGACATGGAGTAGAAGAAACACCTAGTGTATAACTTCCTAAAGTTGAAATGCTCATCTATATTTTCAGGAAAAGGAGACAGGTTGACCGTTGATTGTAATCACTAATTATACAGATAGTGACCTTTTGCTACCAGCTAACCTAGACCGACAATGGAAAGTTGGGGTTGTTTTACAAAAATATCTGCTGAACTAAGACACTGCAAACCATCCCAGCTAGCTGAAGCAACTTAACGCCACTGTCAAACTGGCACCATATATAACAGAAATGCACCCCCACGCCAACTCTTAAAGTGAGCTGCCTTGAGTGTAGACGATCTCCTAGCTCACCAACTGATAGGACTCATTATGCAACCGAGAGGGACTAGAATATAACAGCCTAAATCATATGGCAATAGGGCATATACAGCTGTACCCACTGTCTCATACTGAACAAGTTCTAGTGAGATCAAGTATAACCCCAAATCTTAAAGAAGTATGTATAGAGCATGCATGCATGCATCATAGTACTGAAGATGGTTCTCGTCCTTGAGTTTAGGGCACAGGACTAGCAGGCAGATATCAGTAGTGCGGCATTTGGCAGTGGGGGGTAAATGGACACACAGGAGGTTCCACACTTCCAGTGTTATTTAGTCAATCGTTTAATCAACACAGAAAGGTTCCCATACATTGTTTGAGTTGACGTGTCAGTAACCTAGGGGTCAGGTGTGACAGTGAGCCCTCACAGCAGGCTCAGACAGCTGACCGAATGTAGGGTACGCACTGCCATGTGCCAGAGAGTCAACAGGGTTGGGCACCCACAGGGCACACTGATTTCATATTTCAAGTTAAAAACCACAGCGGGGGAGGGGCACACATAGGCGACTGTCAAGGCAAAAGGGGCTTCCAGGTCTCAAACGAGGATCCCTGCCTGTCTTTGATCTGTCATTCTCTTTCCATCCCAGTAGACAGTCTAGGTGTCTGCATCGATCCGGTGAGCTACAGGGGTGAGGCAAGGAACAAAAGTCAGTTAATTGTAAAACTGAGCAGAAGAGATTTTAGACAGTACAAGGAAGGTGCTCACATTGTTTTGGTATCCTGAGTGCCTCCGTGTCGCCGGACAGGACTTGATGCATCACTCCCCGGAACTGGTACAACACCTTCAGGCTCTTCTCCTCCCCAACACAGGGGTCGTAGAAGCCAGGCAGGCCCGACTGAGGAGTCATCACATGTCAGTCAACACGGGGGGGATGGGGGGGAGGGGGTGTACAGTGTTTCACCGACCAAAAAAAGAGGCAAGTCAATGTCTATTCATCTCCCATCACTACCACATTACACTGAAATTATTCAAACCAACATAGATCTCAATGATCCTGATGACCAACTTGATGATGTAATGAGTGGCATTATTTAGACCATCCACGATATGCCCACCTTTGTGGCCTCAGTGAGAATGAGCTTGGAGTCCTTCACCAGACATTGCAGGGGGACGGTCACATCGATGACCTTTGCTCTCTCATGCTTTCTACTGTTGTCAGTCACAAACTTTCCATACCAGGCATTAAGGATGATAAGGCCTTATGAGAGAGAGAGGACAAATGACCACTTCCAGCATCATCTATCTCACCATCGACCAGACCTTTAGACCAGAGTTTCCCAACCCAGTCTTTGGGACATACAGATGGTCCACATTTTTGCTCCCTGCCAGACAGTCCACACTTTTGCTCCCCAATACATGGCAAACACGTGGACCGTCTGTAGGTCCCCAAGGACCAGACTGAGAAACACTGCTTTAGACAGACAACTTGCTAATGCGTACTCACCCATCCTGGACTCCTCAGCCTCGATGATCCGGCGTACCGATTCCTGCATTAGTAAAACCTGCAAAACGAGGGACAAAGTCTGCCTTCTAATTTTTTCTGTTCCCCCAAAAACACATCTCCTAACCCACTGGGTCTCCACCACTATGCTGCTGCTGGAAAACATGGGTGGGGAATCCTGCAGGGAACCCCCAGTCGAACAAGGGCCGCTGTGTCGGAAGGTCAGTATTATATCTGACACGTGAACTTTTTCACATAGTTACATCATTAAGATTGCTGGGTTTGAGCAATTTTCTCAGCCACAGTCTGAAGTGGTCATCTCCAGTTACGTACGGCAGCCTCTGCTTCCTGCTTTTTCCGGGCAATGCCAGAGGCCAACGTATCCTGCTGCTTCTCCAGGTCTCTGCGTGGAAGGAAGAGGAACTGGCTGTCAGGGGTCAAGTTGTTAAGCAGAACCTTGACCTTGGTTATCACCAGTGGCTAGGTCATTCCCTAGCTGCACTACTGCGATAGCCGAGACTTCAGAACCTTCAAAAACTTCAAAATGTGGAGAGGATTATCCATAGACAACAAAGCCCTGTTCCCCCTGGCTGATTTCTATCGGTTTTCACTGACTGATGTCAACAGCCAATCACAGCCAGTGGGGGTGGTGAAACCTCTTTTTCTTATATCAATATATTTTATTGAGAGCCATGCAGGACAGGGTGAATTAATGTGGCATGAAGTACTGGTCTAGAGGATGATCTTACTGTTCTTTCTGGGCTTGCAAATAGGGCTTGATGACAAGCCTCTGGATGGCCAAGTAGAACACCAGAGGTCCGGCTGTAGCGTAGAAGATCGCACTGGGTAGGATCTGGTCTGTCAGGTGAATCGGGAAAAAGTACGTCTGGCTTGCCCTGTTCAGTCTGGATAGAATATATTAAAAACATATAGAGCAACATAAATAACTATGATACAATATTAGTTGCCCTACTAAGAACTGTGTGCATGCTAATGCTAACATACTTGATTTTGAGGGAGACCCCTTGGGGCACACCGACACTGACTGTAGCCCCCAGCACACTGTGCCGACTGATCTTCCGCTCCGCCCCATACTCTACCACTGTGCCGAAAAACCCTGACCTGCAGAAGAAGGACAGGAGCACAACTTTGCAGCAACTCTGCATTTCAGTCAAATGCATCTGAATATAATCAACAGGGTGGCATGAGTGCAAAGAGATATGAGATACCTACTTTATGGAGCCCTTGATCTTGGTCTGGTCTTCATCCTGGAATTTGTACTGGTAGCTCATCATCACGAAGGAATGAGGAATGCCCAGCTGTGAACAGAATTCAGAGCAGAGTGAATGGAGCCAGAAGGTCAGAGATGACCAGTCACACTCACAAGTTTTCCCCTGTCAATAAGGTCTCCTTGGATTCACCTACACATGATGTTACCAGTGACGTAGCTGCGGCACTATAAAACTTGTTAACGTCAGTGGTGCTGGATAGCAGGTATCTGAGAAGCGGTGTTTTGACAGGCATGGCAGATTCCTCCGGGTATGCCTCATTAACTTAATTTCTGTGGTGTTTTAACAAGAACAAGCAGGGCTTGTTAAACCGAGTCTCAGTTCTGAAGAATCACCACAGCTTAATGGACTGTGAACACTTCAAGCAGGCCTCAAGCTGCGATTAAACCCCTGCCGGTTCGTTGCAGGTCGGGTACAGTTTATTGGGTATGGGGTGGAGTGTCTATCCCCCCAGGCGCTAACCTGCAGGGCGAATGTGAAGTGGCTGGTCTTCGTGTCCCTCACGATGCTGGTGTTCATGGAAGACTGGGTGCCCCATCTCCACTGCAGGTAACCCATGGTGTTCTTGTCCAGGTGCCGGGCCAGCACAGTGTTCATGGCCGGCCGCACGCCACGGGATGAGAACTGCATCCCGCACTGTGCCGTCATGAAGCTGTCGAAGTGGGGGGGGGCATAAAGTGAAGCAGGAAAGTACTGGAGATCTACAACGAAAGATAATATACCAGTGTTTCCCAATCCGATAATATACCAGTGTTTCCTGCAGCCAGTCCACGTTTTTGCTCCTTTCCGGTTCCCTATTGGGGAGCAAAAACATGGACCGTCTATGGGTCCCCGAGGACCGGGTTGGGAAATATTGTCCTCCAGTGAGTTCCCTCTGGGATCAATGTAGTTTATAGTGCAGTATGTAAGATATACTTTATTTTCTTGTTACCCACAACCCCCCACATTATGTTGACTCCCACTCCACCCTCTGTCTCTCGCATCATCATATTACAAAAACGGCATCTCCATCCATCAGCACTGATGTTGGTTATTCACTGTATCTCTGTATTTCTCAGCGGAAGACCCAGCCTGCTGTTCTGAGACTCCCAGTACCCGAGCTATGCTGTGGGAACGCCATGGCACTGCACACTCCTGCTGGATGGTAGCCAGCTGTCTGATAAGGAACATCGGCTCCTTCTGGAACAACAGTGACGGCAAGGTTCTAGGCCCCAAGTTCCACACTAATGGTGCTTTTCCATGTCACCAAGAACCGAGCCGCACCACACACTGACCCACGCAGAAATGGCCCTGCGTACAAGCAGGACCAAATGCACTGGCAAACCGAGCTGGCTGCGTCACCACCATCTGATCGGGTGAATTAGATGGAATTAGAATTAGATAGAATAGAAGATAGAATTAGAATTTGGTGACCAGTGGTCATTGTTGACACACCACTGCACACATTGCACAACAACTAATTGTGTCCTCTGTATTTAACCCTTATTTGACATCGTGACATAGCAGAGGGCAGCTAATTCAGCGTCCGGGGAGCAGTGCTTGGGGGCGGTACCTTGTTGGTCGGGGTTTTGAACCAGCAATCTCTCCATTACAAGTGCGCTTCCCTAACCATTAAGCCACCACTGCCCACAAATACGATTACCTGGGATGATTACCAGATACCGGTGTTACGTTGATAAGCATAGATTATCTGAAGGAATAAAGGCTATATTCTATATATTATTCATTATTCGTAGTATCGCACATCACAATGTATTGATGCATTCCATATAACTCGGAACTTGAAAATTTCAAACCACCTGCGTAAAAAAGTACTATAGAACAGCTGAACAGAATGGACTTGTAATGCAAATTTATGCAAGCAAATGCTAATTCTGCTAGTGTTTGATGCTAACATCAAACAGTGATTCTCACAAACATGCTACCAGAAATTAGCACACAGTAAATCATTATGTACGCCTTAAGAAAATAAGTGTCTCTTTGGTTTTATCTCACTCTCCTGCCAATGCTTTACCAAGCCATTCCTTCTGCAGTGGAAAACTGAAGTGAGCAGTAACCGCGCTGTAACTAGTCTCTTTCTGCAGTGCGGCTCGGGTATGGGGTGATTACTGTATGCCAGTGGAAAACTGAAGTGAGCAGTAACCGTGCTGTAACTAGTCTCTCTCTGCAGTATGGCTCGGGTATGGGGTGATTACTGTATGCCAGTGGAAAGTGCCATACGAAAGCAAAGATGCCGGGGCTGGACCCCCGCTGCTATCCCTAATGGGGTACATCTGCTGCCCCCATGAAGATTACGTGTATGGTACGGGGAGACTGGAAACAGAACGCCTGTTTGCACTGCACTTCTGGGACAGTGGTCTGGTTAACCTTTTCACTAAAAATAGGATGCAGGTTGGCTGCTGGGCCAGACATGAATCTCAGTGCAAAAGATACACTCAAAAGAAGGCAAAAACATCATGAAACATTGATAATACTGCAAATGGGGGGGGGGGGGGTGCAGCCCATATTCTCAATGTTTAACATGTGAGTCATAAAAATTTGATCTCCTGCTGACTTCAGCTTGACTGAGCCTTTGGGGCAGCCCTCTCTCAAAGCACATTGATTGGGATTGCATTTATCCCAGGGCTGTGGGGTGTTATGCTGCATTCCCTTTACCTCGCAGGTCGGATTTCGGAGCTGGGAATGATGGCCCTCCCCAAGTTGCCCGCGTTCCAGTACAACAAGTCAGAAAGTCATTTTCTGTTTCAAAAAGCGGGATTTCTTGCTGAGCTGGGTGGCTTGTCAGATTTAAGGTACCCCAGTTTAATTGGCCTTTATCTTCGTTCAATTGCATTAGCCCAGACTACCTTAAATCCGGCAAGGTATCCAGCTCAGCAAGAAATTCTGCTTTTCAAAACAGGTCCATTACACAGTATTTTGTGCATACAAACCCCATAGCCACAAGTCCACAGATAGCAGCTGGATAGTACTGTGTGTATGACAGATTTAATGAGACACAAATAATTCACAAGTGCTAATAAACAGTATATAACTACAGCTTTCACTTCTGCTTATGAAGGGTGCAGCAATCTTAAATTCCGTGGTCAGGGTTGCAGAGGTTCCTCCAACTTCCTAAGTCAGAATTCTGACTGCAAGGGGCGTTCCAGTCGAAATTCCCCACTGGGAAATTCCGACTCCTCAGTTCAAATGTAATGCAGCATTAGACTCGATGGGGGCAGTGTGAGGACAGTCACGTGACTCATGGATAGGAGGAAGGAACAGGGGGCGTTTCATTGAGGATGGGAGTAGGGACTGGTGTAGCAGAAGTGGGGGGAGAGGAAAGCAAGTGACATTTCAGCAACACCAACGACCCTAGATGGCTGGGGGCAGAGCTCTGTGTTTACCACCAAGGAGGAGGGCCACATGTGTACTGGGGTCCAGGTACGTTTACTGGGCCGAGTGTAAACTAAAGGGAAACAAGGAATAGCTGAACTGACCTTGCCCCACCAGGGATGTCCACCCCACACTATCGGGGTGGGGGGGGGGGGGATTTAAATGCTTGCAGTGAAGCAGAACCAGATGAACCGCCCACTGTTAAATAATGCACCGGGAAGCACTCACCAGCGTTGTGTCAGATTACGGAAAATCTTTAGTCCAAAGAGGGGCCCGTGTGTGTCCCCCGCACCAAACTCCACCTGCAGAGACCAGATAAGATAAGATAAGATAAGATAGGATAAGATAAATCTTTATTGTCATTGTCACTTGAACTGGAAAACTGTCAAAGATTTAGCCCAAACATTTAGTCCCTGGATCTGTGACATAAACAAAAAAATAGAAGAGAATAAAATTGACAATGTGTGAGGCCGCTAGTCACCACCTCAGTTTTATAGTCTTCAACTTATTTTTCGATGATGATTATTGTATGTTCTCTTCCTGCAGTGGCAGTATGGATGTCTGATCAACCTGTGCTCTTTCTTTCAAAATAACAGACACTGTACATGTAACCAGGAAGACAGAGGCACCACCCACCCATGTGGCCCTGCATGGCGATACACTGTCCCGCCCCCCGCCCGGCCAGCCCCATATGCATGGCAGTTTAAGGCGTCTGACCTCTCCCCAGCCCCTGGCAGAGGTAACCCGCCGCAGAACCAAGCTGATATTCCCCCCTCCATTGCCGTTCTGCGTGGAGAGGGAGCCGGACAGGATGGCCGTGTTGCTAGAGGTCAGAGGAGCCTGAAATGAGACAAAGGAACGAGCAGTCAGGACCGCACTGTATACTGCTGCTTACTGTCCGTACTATAAAGGTTAGGGCGCCCCCTTCAGACCATACACATCATGCGGGAACCATCCCCGACTGTTTACATTTTTTCAAATTACAAATCACAAGATGACCTAACAGCCAATTAGTAATGGCCTATAGCCATCTATCACATTCATTATCCAGTAGGAGTTAGTGGTTGCCACCTGTACAGCACCTTTATTCTGAATGGATTGACACATTCAGGGGCTCTCAAAGGTCTTGTGTGCCCACGAGATAGTGAATGTAATGTTTAATATAATACTGCTATCTAAAATAGTCAGTAGTATTCACTTTGTTGTAAACAAATTGTAACACTGTAACATAAGTGGCACACTAATTAGTGACACACGTGCGTCTGTGTGTAAATAAACTGCAGCTTCGGATATCCTCATCATCACATCCAATACCTCCACAATAGTCAAATTCATATTGTATGGTGGGTCGTCTACTGCTTAGGCAAAGAGACTTTACAGGATGTTTTGTGTAAAACCAAGTAACTAGTAACATCCATCCTAAATATTTCTCAAGAGGGACAGCACACATTCGGAATGTGAGGCCGCAAGCCTGACATCACAATGCACTCGTCATAATGCACAACAGGGCGGCCCCTACCTCTATAGACTGCGATATGTGCATCCTATTGATCTCAATGCGTGGGAATCCTCCTCCAGGCATGTCTTCGTAGTCTTCTTCATAGCGGTCGAAGAGATCTGTGGCATCCACACCTACACTAATCACCCCCTGAGTGAGATACGAGGCCCACAGTAAAGGCCAATTCATACTCCACTTTTGCGCTTTTGGGTGCGGAGGAGGGGACGTGACATTAATTTCATTATCAGGGGTTGGCTGTGGACAACTGTGGTCAGAGCATGTGTAGCCCAGATTTTTATGTCTAGTGGAAATCATGCGCATTGATCATGCACGTACAAGATAATTGATTAGGTATTTCCAGTAGGTGGCAGCACGGACTTTCACAGATCAGTGGTCAACAATGAAAGAGCACAGGAAGAACAGTTGTCGTTGTAGTAGTTGTGGCGAGCATCTGTATGAGGAGGGTCGGAGGTACACAAATATCTAATTTTACCATACTGCCCGGACATCATACTGAGGTTCATTATGCTGCACACTTGCACATTTCACAAATATTACACTATCAAGTGCAATATGCAGCTGTTGCACTGCAAGGACTGCTGTATGCACTGTACCGTCTGTATGCACGGTACGCATCTCTGTTACTGTTTGCGCTGAACCACAACCAGTTCTGTTATGTTCACTTACTGGCAATAAAGTGTTCTGAGTTCTGAGGTGCACGCTGCTTTAAAAAGCAGCACTACTCCAGCATTTTGAAATCTTGGCGATAAAATTCGCCAGCCCCAGGGGAGAGGGTCCTGTCTTCGACTTTGTCGTAAGGATTTCAAAACACCGCGTGCGGTATGCCATATTACCGCGGTACCGTCCAAGCCTAGACTAATAGCTTTAGTACTGTTCATAAAAGTTTACCCATTTCAAGACACTGCTTGTATTTGTGTTTGTTACAATACATCTGCCCTCTCTGGGTCTGATGGAATATCACCGCTGTATGCATACACTGACTCCACCCATTCACATCTGCAGTCAAATGCAGTATGAACACAAGCTGCCGAAAGCGAAAACTGAATTATGAATTGGCTTTAACTGTTGGCGTCACCATGGCAACACAGACTCCCGAACCCTAACCTTGGGGTTGGTCCTCTGCTGCAGCCTCCTCTCATCCCTCTCCCTCTGCAGGCGCTCGTACTCTTCCCGGATCTCAGCGGGGGTCCTCCGTCTCTCCACCACCTGGAAACCCAGGAGGCCTTAACCATGGACAATTCCAGAAACTCCTGGTCGACAGGACATACCTGTTTGTGTCTCTCTAAGTCTTGCCACACATTTTCTAAAGCTCTGTCACCATCTGACATTTACTGAATGATTTGGGAGACACAGAAATAACCAATGAACTATCAGAAAAGGGATTAGACACGTAACCACGTTAATATGCAGGTCAATGATAAATTTAACAGGCCCACAATCTATTTCAAAATCCAACATCTGTGTCAGGTGAGTATATGGCGTTTTATTGTTCGTTTAACGTGAGGAATACAGCAGGTTGATGTTTGCTTAACATGAAGCTATGATGTCAAAGAATCTCGCAGACATTAAACTCACTTCCCATCCTTCAACTTCCAGTCCCCTCTTGCCATAGATGTCGTAAATGGCCCTAGACTGAGGGTCGCTCAGAACTGCAGTGACAGGGAGCCAAGAAGAGCAAGTTTAGAACATATGCTGAAGTGGGAAGTCACTGTCTTTGAAGGCAGCCTGTGCTGTAACTCTCATATACACTTAAAGAGAAAACAGGAGGACGGCAGGTAAAACAGCTGCGCAAGAATGAAGTACAAGTTCAAAGCAACACATGGTCTATTCACATGAAACACGCACTAATTACTGTAACAGACGGGGGAAATACCATCACGGCTGAGTTTCTTTTTTTAAAAACATGACATCTTTCTTGTGTTCTCTGGCACCCTCGACGCCAGTACGGAACAAACCAGTCAGGGTCTGCTCACTTACAGGAAATACTTTTATTTACCTACAAGGTCAGTCTGTAACACCACACAGAATGAACATCCAAAAGACTCGTACTGTCAGACGGTTACAGGATTAAGGGCACATCCCACCTTCATAGGCCTGGTGCACAAGGTTAAAAAGCTGCTCTGCCTGCCGCTTCAGCTCTGGGTCCCTGTGCTTATCAGGGTGGTACAGCATGCAAAGCCGTCGATAGGAAGCCTTCAGCTCCTCCTGCGTCGCCTGAGCTCACAATCATGAAGACAAGAGCGGAGGTGTGTAAGCAAAAGTGTAAAGAGAAATCAAAAGTGACATTTTCAAATTCTAAAGTGTGATCAAAATGCTTCAAGACGACTGAATCACTGTAACACCAATAGTATTGGCAGATGTGAAATAAAACTCAGTTAAATAAAAGACATTTCTTATAAATCTGACTAAGAACTTTTCAAACAAGTTTCTCCTGAAAATTAAATATCGTTAGTTAGGAAAATACCACCAATGTTACTAGAAGATTTCTTCCCAGGTTGCTTAAAGATTATTAGATTCCGCATGGGGTCTCAATCAGCGGGTCGTTTTAGGCAACTAGCGAACAAACTGAGAATCAATGAACGGAGTTGACATAATGTAAGTCTGTCCTCCCATAGCCCAAAATCAAAAGCTCTTGACAGCTAGCTAGCTTAACTTTTGTCCACTGTGGTGTATGTTTATGATAATGCGGATGTCAGCAGACAGCGAGCAGCCGTCACATTGCGCCGGTGGGAACTGAGCATCAGTAGGGATAGCCATGACTAAAGAAACAAATGTCTTATGTTACCATATGGAACTATTTACATGCACCCCTCGCTAAAAGCAGATATGACAGTTGCGTAAAAATACAGCGGGGTGTGTCAAAGTTATCTCTTAGTAGGAGACTCAAAAAAAACCCTTCACCAATGTTAAGCAAGGGTCACCCGTTCATTCGGCGGAGGCATTTTCTAAAGAAATATTTTCTGATATGAACAAAGAAATCGCACCGTACTAATTCTATATCTACCGATGTCACGTGGTTTCGGGTCACTAACCTCACGCCTAACATTGAGTAAAGAGTAGTAATCATCGTTATCCACTTCATCTTCTTCCAAGGCAGCCGCCATGTTTGCAACCTTTAGTCCCGCCTCACAGGTTTCTGTGCAGCGTTGTAAAGACTGGCGCCTTTTGTAACTGCTAGCGCCACCTGCTGGGTAGGATGTCTCTTTTCGTTCTAGTTTTGTGACGAGCATGAATGTATACTGTAGAGGCGGTTGGAGATTCTCCCGAGACATTTCAATTGCTTTTATTGGAAAGTATTTAGTTTGTTTGTGCCTCAAATCCACGACCACATACCACCTACAAACAGTCAACTACCTACTGCCTGTCGACGATTTTACAGTTTATTTACACTCTGGTAAAACTGAAAAATTATGCAGAATGTTGTCAATATCCACATCAAACACATGCGTTTGATTTTTTAAATTTATTTAAATTCACATGAAACATCAGTCTTGGTTTGCAATCACTGACGCCGCATTCGGTCTTTTCCTTGCCCAATATTAGGTGCATACTAAGTGTAATTTCGACAGGATTCGCTTTTATTTCCATGGCTGCAAAAATGAATTTATTCATTTCAATATTCTCGAAGTAAGCTGTTATGGATATCCTCTTTTTGACATTTTAAGTATTAATAAGCATTTTATATTATGTGTATTATGTGTGACATACTCATTATTTGAAATTAATAAGAAAATATTCTATTTAACCTTATGTCAAACAAATTTATAATATTTATGTATATATATATAAATATATATATAGCTTTGTAATCTTCGCAGTAATAATAAACTAATGACTTACTTTAGGTTTACGATTTATTAATCTTATATCCATTCTCTAGTTTTATGATGCTTCGGAAGTAGATATCCTTGTTAGTGGGTTATTATATCTGATTACAGTGCAGACTGTAAATCGCATACAAGCTTTTATGTACCCAGATGAATGAATTGATCAATTTACTACGTGAGGAGGGACGTATCCACACTCAGGGATCCGGGTATTCGGATGGTTTCTTTGTGATTGAAAGTGTGAGGTTTTATGGAAAATCTCACTACCTTGCCTTAGTTTTCAGTTTTCTGCTTTGTTGAAATTAATTTCTCAAATGCCCAGACGGCTAACCTATCAGAGAATAACTTCGTAAGAATGACTTGGGCCTATTTAGTGAGAATCCACGTGACACTGAGAGACCGCACGAAAGTTTTTGAAAACATGAAATGCTGTATTGTTTATGACACAGCCAAGCACGTTTCTCACAGAAATTGTATGAAATATTTATTGCAATTAGCCTAGTAGGCCTATGCGCAGTGATGATTTTGGATTCCACTCTTCCACCAGATATAGCTTCACATAATAAGAGTTGAGAAACAGTACTTTAACATATGGCATTTATTAAGTAGGCCTATTAAATATAACGATCCAGCCTCAGACCCACAGGCTTCCGTTCTGCGTCTATCCCAGTTTGGTCCCAGTGTGAAGACGCATACTTCAAATTACCCTTAGTTTGTGAGTGTGCGATAGTCGATTTACCGGTTACTGGAAATGGATATTATGACAGCAACATAAACCCGTACTGATAACTGTTAAACTTATGCGGAATTTGTGGATACGTTTTCCATACTTTATAAAACGTCCTTAAAATACAGAAAGTTCTCCGTACAGCCGCCTTATTAATGTCAAGTCTAATACCAGTTTAACATGTACAGGACCATATCGTGAAACTATTTTCAATCAGAACTGACTTTACAAGTAAATCCCCATTGATTTTACTGGATGAATATCTAAATGTGTAGTGTGGTGCTTTAAAATGTGCCCCGTCAATATTATTTTCCTAATGATGTGGTGAATGGTACCCTATGCCTTTTCAGCTTGCAACTCTTGTTTTAACTACTAGGACATAATAATAATTCATTGCACTTGCGAATGCAGTTTGAAAGTATGTAAACTTTTATTTAAAACCATTTTACGTAGAGCCTATATTATCCAGTTTCGTCATAGCCTTTCGCGGTGTTTTCTCGAAGCTGACTTGTCCTGCTCGGAAGTCTCTCTCCATAGTGACGAAAACGGCCATTTCAGAAGTTGTTCTTCTGTGTAGATCAAAGTAACCTTGAGCTATACCTAGGAGGTAAATTGGTGGTAAATTGGTTGGTAATTTTTATTTTACGGTACATCAAAAGTTAATTTGGTTGACCTTGCTATGTATATAGGTCTGAATTTAAGAAACGGAAAACATTCAACTGCTCTCAGTTTAACAGTGCAGGGAGTATCAATATCTTGTGGCTATAAACTCTAAAAGTTCTAATGCATTTTGAGACCTCGCAAGGACATTGAGCTGTTCAGACTGAAATTAATTTTCTTTCCCGACAGATGTAAATGCGCAGGGACGCTTTTTAAAAGGAGCGATTGCATCTTTTCATTTTATACAAGCCGTCTTTGGTATGTTGAATACAATTATTTAGTCTGATTTTTAAAAATATAAATGAAATGTCACGATAATGTGAACCAGATGTAAATAACAGGGAAAATGACGATTAGATCGACTTAATATTTGCTTTTTTAAGTTTGAGGTTTAAAATTGGCGATTAACTGGGGTAGACTGTAGGTACGCATGACAACGTTAGACAGCATTAAGTGAAATTCTTAAATATTAGCTATATACATATGGTGTAACTGGCCACGTGTCTTACAGAAATGCAGCACGTTTATTTCCGAACTGCTTTCTTTACTTGGTTCTGTTGAAATATACATTTTGTAAAGGTTTTGGGATAATATAATATAATGGAAGTAGCTCCGCACTTTTGCTCTGGTTTAACTTTAAAAAGTATGGGCCTATTCGCTTTACAACTGAATTTCACTACACACGTAAAGTGTATGTTTGCGTATGAGACAAAACTTGAAACTTCAGTTATTAACGTAGCATTGGGTTAAATATCATTTTGTTATCATAAACACCTTTAGACAATCGTTTCTGGGTCTTAAACTGAGTTGAGAAACTCTTGTCATGTTACTGTGTCCATGCATATTCAATGTTACTATGCGCCTTTGTACTGACTGTGGGAATCATGATCTGCCATCAAGTGTTGGATTTTAGCTGACGCTGCCATGCAAGTTGTCGTCATCCATTTTCATGGAAATGAAATATCCGAAATGTAGACATAATCTAATGTTATGTTGAAAACGATAATAAAACACTGTTTACCGTACCAGTACTTTTACTTTTGTTGAAATGTAGCTATGAATGTCATGACTCTTTGCGAAGGTTATGCTATTTATTTGAACTATTCGCAAACATTACTATCCTGTCAAGTAAACAATACATGGACTATCAGTACATATAATTTTCCATTGTTCCACGTACTTAGGATCTGGTCGTAGTAGTCGGGTATGTAAACTGGGCAGGGGCTCAGTTGCAGAAAGCGCCGTATGTCTGTGCATGGAGCTGTCTTTTCAGCACCACTGGCGCGTGACAGCGCTCGTAAAAGAACAGCGTGACCTCATGCACGAGCATTTAGAACAGCTTGTGCTCCTGTTTATAAAACTTCCAAAAAGTCTTAAAAATCAGTTTACACATGTCATTTATATAACAATCGTATGCTCTTTTACGCACGTACTGTAATCCCGTTTTATCAATATTTTATATTGGCACAAAAACGAAAATTCTTTGGATGTTTCAGTCAGTATAGAATAATTTTAAATGTAAAGCTGAAGCGGGATTTATTTTGTTGAATTTAACATGGCGTGGTCTTTAACATCAAAACTAACCGAATACCAATAACAGTGGAAAAATCATGTTTATACTGCGCACTTTGAAATGTTGTTGGTGGGTCAACTCATTCGCCACAATTGTGTAACACCCATTAGGTGACGCAGCACAACCTTCGCCTCAGAAGTATCGGCAGAAGAGTTGAAAACGCATCCTGTTATAAACCAGTAAACTTGCATGGGAATACTGCAAATTACAAACGTTTCTTTCACATCTGGGTAGCGTTGCATATATGTCTAATACACGAGGCATAAGATCGTTTAATAATGACAGTTTGTCTTTTTTATTCCTCCTTTTTTATCTGGTATACGTCACTTTCAGCATCATAGCATCCGTGGTATGTACCTTGCCCAAGCGAGAACATTGCCCCTACCGGGCTGCATCAACGCAGTCTGATTGGTTTAGGTAACAGAATTGAGAAGCCAGGATTTCACTAAGACAAATGCAAGGGCATCCCAACTGACTTTCAACGACAAAACAGCTACAGCAACAGTACGAATGAAGAATACTGGTATCTCACAGAAACATGCGTTGTAGATCAATGTGGTTGCTCACGTATAGCAATGGCGCTTTTCTAAAATCGACAGTAACATTTATCATGGGGTAATCGTAGCACCTACTTTCACTTGTCACGCTATTATTTGCGTTGCCACTGGCTTTTACACGTTATGTAATGGCAAATATTAATAGCAGAGACCACATGAAAGAGCCACCATTTCAATTATTCTCCCCCAAAATCATAGCCACTAAGCATCTCTGATTTCGAGTGGGCAAGACACGTATTCTACAACGCTTATTGGTTTATATCACGCTTAGCTGTCTCTAAATATAAACTTCGGCCAATTGTGAGTGAGGGAGGCTTTGGAGGCGGGATGTTTTTTCATGTACGGAAACGGCATTTGACAGCTCGATTGCCAGTCATTCCGTCTTGACCAATGCGCGCCGGTCATCCGCCGGACTTTTCTGCTGTTCCCACCCCCTCCTCGGCTGTCCTCGCCGTGCACGCGCGTGGTCCCCCGGTCGCGAAGAGGAGGAGGATGTGGCGCGCGGAGGGGAAATGGCTGCCGAAAACAAGCCGGAAGGTAAGAGAGAAATAACGGATTTCATTTACGCCATTTAAAATTTTTTACCTATATATAATGTAAAGGTCTTAATTAAAAAAAAAATGGGGAAGGGTGGGCGGGCGAAGTCGAGGTGCCTTTGAAAGTCATACAGCTCCTATATCAATCCTGAAACGGTTAACAAGCGAGATAACGTTGTGGGCTAGCACGCTAGGATGCTAGCTGTGTCCATGTTAAAAACATAGGGACCGAATTACCAACCGGATCCCAATAACAAATCCTTCCATTTTTAACGTTTGATATTCGTCGTAGAGCGCTAACTAACCCGCTGACAGGCAAGCTGACTTGGCGTAAGCATGGCTCCGCCGACCACCAACTTCTCCCGCATGTAGCCAGCTAGCCATATTTTCGTAGCCTAGATGCCCACTTCGGTATCGCTGGGTAGCGACATGCTGTTTAATGCATTAAACTTCAGCTACGACGCGGGCGCACCGCTGTCACACCGTCATTTAAAAAGTAGAAATCGACCTCTTCGTTCGCCCCCCCCCATTCTCAACTGCAGTAGCCGTAGCTATAATAGAAATTGAAAGCGTTTGAAGGGAAAGTACAGTAACCTTGATGTCCATCCACACGCTGGGGTTTGTGCTCGGCGGAGCGGCACAAGGCGCTGGAGAGTATCCGGAGGAGTGATTTAAAGTGTCGGCTCTGCAAACGTGATTTTCTCCCCTCCCTCCACGCCTGTGACTCGTGTTGTCCTTTTACAACCGGACAATGGAGTGCCTTGTAAGCGGTGAAATCACAATAAAACCAAGCGTGACATTTATACCGCTCTCGGAGTCGGCGAGTACTCCACCACCGCGGCTGCACGGACACGCGTCGTCCCCGGTGTTTTTGTTTCCGCGATATTTCTTGGCGATATTGTGGGTGTTTGGAAAACGACGCGAATCGAAGGGTAATTACGGCGTTACGGCGCGGAGAAACACGCGTGACAGACGGGAGGTTTCAAAGCCGGGGGACGCTTGGAAATAGGCGAGCTGACAATGTGACCCCTTGAGCAGTCGATGAAACTGAACTGGGGTTAATTTCACTCGCCTTGTTCAACGTTTGTACGGCATATGTAGAAAATGGTAGCGATTGCAAAACGCTGTTAAAATAAGACGTTAGCGGGCGAGATCGACGTGAAATAACCACTTATGTAAATAAAGCGCTTTATAATATTTTGAGGCGTCCTGCCTTCCGTCGCTAGTTTCACCGCGAAGGGTGAAATAAACGCGCATTTTAAAAGCCCAACGCGTTCCCACTTTGAGATGTTAATAGTAAACTAAAGTGTAATGGACGCCACAAGGTTAGTGTACCATTCGGGTCACTGTGTTTGTATGTGATTGAATGTGGTTTACGGGTATGCACCGTCGTCTGTTTCGGACTTGTCTCGTCTTTTTTCCGGGCGCTTTAAGATTCTGGTGAAGGTTAATGCAAAGTCCGATTACTAAACACGTCGACTGATACAGGCAATCATGTTCAATTTTCGCCTAGGAATTCTAAATTCTAAATATGTTCCTCCATCGGATATGTGGACGACCACCAGGTGGCGAAAGTAGGACATTAACTTGTAAAAATCATCGGCAAAGTCATTCGTTGTAATTAACCAGAATCCACGGTCGTGGTCAAGGCATGATAAAACAATAAAATTAAAAATGTATCGGGGGTTGGTAGATGTATTTTGGGAACAGATACCGAAGTATGGAGCAGCGGAAAAAAAACAAATTTAAAATGGCCCATTCTGTGATCATTAAGCTGACTTGATTCCCCTCGTGCATTAATATTTGATTTATTCGGAAAGTGAATTTAAAATAAACATACCTGAATCACAGTCTATTTCTATTTATCATTAGGCATTGCGTATACTTTAATGCAACGCTTATTGCATGTAAAAACGTGTATGCAAAAACGTAGCGATAAAAAATTAACGAAACAACTGGAAGCCAGTATAACATCATTAGAAATGTTCTATTACCAAAGTTCCACAGGAGGGCGGTGTTGAGCTTTAAAAGTGAGCATTAACTTAGCATATGCTACTGACAAACATGTCTACATCTGGAATTTAAAAGAGACATATCCCTTTATTTAAATAACAGTTTTAATGTCATGCATACGGACAGTTTGGTCACTTGGTCCCCCCCTTCTCTTCCCGTGGGACACTTGATCACTTGATTCTCAAAGACCTGCACCTGTACGAGAGATGGTCTACTGTAGTGTTCAGCAGCGAATTGAGCCTCTCATTGCAAGGAGCGTGGAGTTATTTCTGGCCTTAGAGCTCTATCAGTAGTGGAGGGGCAGGTGATACATTATACTAGAAAAGTGACTTCCCCACTGCTCATCACCAGCTAAGAAATGGCCTTTTACCCTGTCCCATGTGCAGGAGCTACCCCCAAAGTTTAGCATCCACAAAATACCCATTATGGCGATCTTCCACTTTCGAGAGTGGAATGACCTATCTGTGGGTAAACAGCCCCTGGACAGTCAGCTGCTGTATGCATTTACTTATTTGTACAAGATTATGGATTATGGATTACGAAAACCACCATTCCTCATCCATGACCCCTGTGTCCTTGAAGCACTTCGAGAACCTTAGAGAAGGTTTTGGTGAGGTGCAGTGGGGTTTCTGTATCTAGCAGCTAACGTTGCACATTAGAACAAACAGTTTCCCAGCAGCAGGCTATCGCCAGCACCTGTTAATCCTACCTGAAGAATTAGAGTCTGGTACTCTTGACCCTCACAGTGGGATTTTTGTTAGGTGATGGGTTAGGTGAAAAGCATGCATGTGTCACCTATCATGTTTTGCAAGAAGATGAAGGTAGATCCGTATTGTTCTTTACATTAGTTCAATGCGCAAGATTTATGGAATCACAATCCCTGTTTGGGCCATATAAATAGATAAGTACTTGAGCCTGCCTTTAACAAGATTAACTTGCCTCAGAAGGTGTTTAGTATTGATCCGATTGATTAATCCAGCTTACCGGTGATGAATGATGCATTGTCCCAAATCAAACTACAGCAGCACTTTGATGAAACTGATCGTTGACCCTTTTGGCCCAGCTCCCATAAGGTGTGTGGGAACAGCCTGTCATCCCTCTCGCTGTTTCCCTCTTGTCGTGTTTTATGTTGGCTCATAAGCCATTCCCTTCGTGACCTTACTCTGTCTCCAATACTTGGCTAAACAAGACTCGCTGTAGTCACTGCGCTTCTTTCGTTCGGCTCCACTGGGACTCACAAAAGCAAGCTGAGTCACTCAACACTTTAATACTGAGTTTAATACTTAATACTTTATTACTCAGGCATTTAACAGGCAGACCGTGGTTGATGAACGGCAAGTTGCGAATAGCCCCCCTCCCCTACACACTGCACACACCACCCTTTGTATGACCTTGGGGGTCTTCCTTCATATGGCTTTCAAACAGCTGTAGTTATCCTTGCTGACCGAATGCATATAAGCCATTGACAGTACTGGAGATACATGGAGGGTGTTCTCCGAGCCGGCCAATGGGAACGCGTTGGGGTGCATGACGACGCACATGGGAGGGAGGAGCGTACACTGCTAATGCTCGTGCAGGGGAACTTTAAGAGAAAATCCTGTTCTGTGCATGTGGGAATTGTGGAGCTGGAAAAAGTGCTGCTTCTCCTAGATGTTCTTTTTGTTCTACTCTCTTTTTTGCTTCCTGAAGGACTGAAGAAAATACGTAATCCGGATCGAATGTACAGATCTGCTGTCTGTTATGCCGGCCATGTCCCCCCTAAGGGTGTCGGTGATGACAAAGAGATGAACAGTAAGAGTTTGTTATTAATACTGCATCTGTGGTATTGCTCGAAGGGAACGCTAGCTGGGTGATCTATTATTCATTCATCAATTCATTTATTTTCTTCTTGAATTCACCTCTCCCCCCTCCTCTGCCTGCACCCCCCCCTTCCTCTGGAAGGGTTTCCTGAAGCATGCTCTGTTGATTGAAGTGTCTGCTTTACAGAGGCATGCCGTCAATATCACAAGCGTTGTCATTAACTAAGAGGGGCTGTGAAAAGGTGGAAGCCTAGAGATAAGGAACAGGCCAGACCTGGTGGAAATGGTTTGTCAGTCTGATTTAGCCCTGACCATTATCCATTGTGTTCAACTGTAATTTGTCAGATGGAGGAAAAAAAGAAAACATAATTGGCTTGTGTATTGCTGTATTCTAATAAAATGATTTTAGTACATGTTGTGAGTGCAAAAAAAAATGAATGGGTGTTATTTTAATAAAGTGGTTAATCAAAAATAGAAAAAGCCTTGATTGGTCCATTACAAATCATGTTTATTCATGTGGTGGGATTCTTCTGTAATGCTATTTGGAAGCTGTGGTATGTTGTCATGCCTAATCAGCACACTATATACTTTAACAATTACCAAAGAATTGGTTGATCTGGATAATTAAGTGAATTCCTTATAGGTGTAATTCTGTAAAGAAGTAAAATCAGATCCATTCCACTAACGTAACACTCAGCCGTTATGCTTCTTAATTAGTAATCTATGCTGCTTCAAAGTAGAGTGTTTTAATGAACATGCTTTTAGATGTAAAATAAGAGGCAGCCGTGTGCTTATCTCAGACTATGTGGCTGACAGTGCTGGGTGGAAGGCTTTCCTAACTGTAATCACGTTAGAATGTGCTGGGAATTTATTAGGAATATTGCTCTTCCCCCCAATTTCAGCTTCCATGCCTGATTCCATATTATGTCCGCTTCCGTCACTGTCCTCATATTTGATTACGCTTGAGGTACCGCACTGGCTACTTCCAAAAGCTTACCCATTCATGTCCTTGGGCCACTTCTGTAACCTTGAGCAAAGGAAGTAAGTTGAACTGTTCAAAAAGATATATCCCACAAGATTTGTTCTTATGGACAAGTGCTCATCACCATCTCGAGATAGTTATCGGCTGCTGAGCTTCTATGTTGAAGCCTCACTTGAAAAAGCTCCAAAAACACTTATTTTACTGCTCTCGTAGTTTCGTCCTGAAAAACGATAAAACTGGTGCTTTTCACATGTGGTTTAGGTGCCGCACTGTAGGTTTCTCATCTAATGTAAACACTGGTGTTTGGTTTTGTTGAAGACTTCCACTCAGAAGTGGTTTTGATATAATTTTGTTCAGAAGATGATGCCATTTGTATTCAAAGTAAAAGTGTTAGATCTAAGGATAACTCCTGTTCTGTTTCCTCAAATTGCTCGCAATCTAACATCCCGTGGAAATATTTTGTAATTTCTCTCTGTACTGTGTAAAATGTAGACACACTGCTACTCATGTTTTTATCGCATCATTCATACCTGCAGCAGGAATTTGTAATTGTAGTTAGCTGGTCTGCCTTTAAAAACTGTAGTTCTTTATTCTGATATTTACATTAAAAGCCCCCCCCCCCCCCCGGCCCCCTTCTGCCATGAATCCATAGTCCTAATGAAAGTGAAACAATAGTAAAGATGAAGTGCATCCTGGGAGTTTCATGTGACTGCCGACCAATGGCCATGATCTGCACACTAGAAAGACAAACCAGGAGCACACTTTTAATCATCATCTATTGTACTGTCAAAAACATGGGGCATCAAAAGCGATGGGGTCAACTGGAGATTTTCCAGTTTTTAAAACTAAAAGATGGCACTAATTCACTTTAGTGTAATCCAGAGTTGATGAATGGAAGCCCCATGGTCCTGCTTTAAATAAGCCAAATTTAGAAATGAGGTTATTATGATAGAAATGTGGTTTTTGTGGAGAGGCGTAGTTTGTCCTGTGTCCTGCTGTAGGACTGAAAATGGCTCATGTAAGATTATCCATCTCTCCATGCATCTGTCATACCATAGCATGCCTGATTGCCAGCATGTTAATTAACCAGCTATTGCATCTTGGCTGACGAATCTCAATGTTACTGTTGTGCTTCACTTGTGGTTATTTTTCCAGTCCTGGTTGTGATCACCTAGCAACAGAATGTACGTGCAGAGACTGCAACTTGACTTGGGAGTTTCCGTGCTTGATAATGTGGCCTCTGGCTTTTTGGGGGATCTCATGCTCTTTCACTGCCAATGTTAGGTTGTTCTGGCTTAGGATTGGTGGACTGAGAGAGTATTATTCAGATGCTCTAAATATAAACCGAGGTCTGTATTGCACTGAAGCTCTGTTAATAATTAAAGCTTTCTGAGGAAAAAAAGGGAATATTATTTGGTTATTAGGTTGGCAGGATAAACCTGAAGGAGAGATTTGGGTTTATGTTTTGTAGCTTACTCATTTTTTTATGAAGAGCTTAAGGTTTTTGTGGTCAGGTTTGTAAACAGGCCTTAGAATTTCTAAATAGTTTATTAGTTATTTTTTTATATTCCCCATGCATTAGCTGGTCTTTCTTATATTTAGATTGTCTGCCTGTATTGGAGCTTAGTTTTTTATTATTATTATTATTTTTAATATTTATTTTACCATACAGTTGCATTTACTCAATGCCTGATGTGATTTGTCATGTTTCTGCAAACTGATTGTCTGGTTGTTTTTGCTTTTATACGTGCATAATGATGGATTCCTTGTTGGTTTGTTGTTCATTGTTTATTTCTGTTTGTTTGGTTTGGCTATACATATTTTATGGATAATGTTTTGTGTGTTTGTGTGAGTTCATGTGAGCAGCTGGTTAATGTTATTTTTAGAAATGAACTTTTGTTATAAAAATGAAAAATGAACTTTTGTTAAAATGCATTGCCTTCAAGTTGTGGTCTAAGTACATTTTCCAGAGATGTGGTTCTTTAAATTAAAATGTAACATCATTCCAAAATAAGTGAAGTTGAGAAACATATAATAGAAAATGATCTATTAGCCACTAAGTCACTGTAAATAAGTGATGCGTGTGCGTACGTATATATTAATATTTTCTAAGTCAGAAAGCTCTGCACTATAATTGTAGCATGCTGTTACATGCGTTTTGTTCCAGCACAACCACTCTGCATATCTCAAACTGCTGAGTGCCACACTCAAAAGTAAAAACAGTCTGATGAAATATTGTTGGATTACAATTTGCAGGCAATACGTAATGATTGCCACCAATGGCAACGATAGCTGTTAACTGGGTGCTCCTTCGTGGGTGTATGTGCTTTTATCTGGCAGAATGTGTGTTTGTGCTGGGTGGGCGAAAGTGTGTGTGTGTGTGTGTGTTTAAGTGTTTGTTTAAGTGATTGTTTGTGTGCCAGCCATCTAAAGTCCTTGGCCCTCAGCTGTACCTTAATTGATCCAGAGCCTCTGTTAGCACCTTCTCCATTGAACTTGGCTCATTTGCAGTTAACCAACTTGTTGCTGGCCGAAGCCTCCAGAGGCATTTGAGATCTGAGACGTTACAAATTCAGAAGCACGTGGCATGCTGGTCATCCCCCTTCCACCAAGCTCCAGAAAAGTCTTAGATTAAATTGAACGACTGGAGGTTTTGGAGGTCCTTGGAGTTGTTTATTGCCCTGAGGTGCAGTCCTGTGTTCTCTGAAGAGCAATGGGGAAGGGGGAACAACGTGCCTTCAAACAATAGCAGTGACATTCATCCTGGACAAAAAGGAAATAAGCAATGTTTAAAGTGTCACATGGATGACTTGCATATTATGCAGCCTTAAGGGTGCAGGTTGCGGAGAACCTCCTTGGTGCATCTGAGATTTGGGCTCTTTTTGTTCATTTAGAGGAAAGTGGATAATAGTGCTGTGGATGATTGGGGAGGGGAGTCAGTAAAAAAGTTGTAGTTTTAACAGTAATAATTGGATTATTTTTCTCTCTCTTCTCCCTTTGGCCCTTAACCAGGGAAGAATATTTCAAATTGAATTGGAATTGATTGATCAATTGTGGAAATGAATGTGAAACTAAGATTGGAACTGACTTCAGGTGAATTTGTGTTATAAATTGGATTGGATAACAACAATGTAATCTGTTATGCCTCAGCACTGTGATTTTTTTTCATTTTTTTTGTTTCCACCATGGCCTCTTTGTCTGCAGTATGAGTGGATTGATTTTATATGAAATGAGCAGGTATTCCTGTTCAGGCTGATAACAGATATCATTGTACCATTTGCCTGTCATAAGCGCGCTTTTATAATAATGAGCAATTATGCTTTCCGACCCTTGTAGTATTGTAGCCTGTGACAGTGTCATACCCCGATATTACCGGCTAACTTTTCTGATGGGCAGCGATTAAAATAGAGCTGTTTGACTTTGTTCACAGACAGAGGAGAGAGGGTTTGCGTCAGGGAGAGTATCGATTTTAAGATTTGTTTGTGAGCCCTCCCGAGTTTTATGACCTGCACGCATCTCTTGGGTGATGCCTGGGCAAGCCAGCATGACCAACAGCGTGAGGGACGCCTAAATCCTCCACTTCATGGAAGCCACTGACGAAAAGCCCCGCATTACTTCAGGCTCTGTACAGTGACCCAGGGCAAGGAGTTGTAATCTTAATAATAATACTAATAACAGTAACAGTAATAACTTATTATTACTACTTATTAAAAATATGCTGTGAAATTATTTATTATTATTATTATTATTATTATTATTACCCCTACAGAATTAATCTCAGCATCTGTACCTATGAGCATTTTAAGAATGATTAGAGTGTTGCAGACGCACTTCATCATCCGCAGCCCCCAGCCATGTTGCCAGCCTTCAGTCCTCGAAGTGCAAATTTACGCTGCTTACCAGGTACTGGAAGCAGCATGAGATGAATTGCGATGACGCTAACCATGCGCCCAGACATGCAATGTCTGTGGTTTATAGTGCTGAGCTCGAAGCAAGTATGTGTTTTAACTTCGACCTCCCAAGTTTTGCAGCGTAGAAATGTTGGCAAGTTATACGGTGCGCATCTCTAATTTTAAATGAATCAATCTTAACGTGATGTTTAATTAATATATATGTGCATCTATTCAATAATATATTGACTGTGTAAGCAAACGACATTCAGTTGTATAGGAAATATATTTTGATAATGTCATTACTTTTGGAGAGCACCGTACCCAAGGGCACATTGGGCAGAGTCAGTCTCTGGGCCGCTTCCCACCTGTAAGCAGTCATGACTTCATTTCACGCTCCTGACGGTCCAGTGCTGCAGCTCGAACCCCTGCTATTCCAGGGTTTTTTTTTTTTTTATAGATCTTACGCTGTATATTTTTGTCAATCACAGTCTTATCATTGCTGGGTTATGCGGTCTCCATAACGTAGCAGCTCTGTGGAGGACAAGCTCGGTGTGACTCCAAGTCTGCCATGCTTTAGGCAGAGACCTTACACTGCATCACAATGCCCCAGAGCCTGTCAGGAAGGCTTACAAGAACAACGCTATGCACTGCGTTTGGAAAAAAGGGGAATGAGATGCGATGATTACTTCATTACCATGTTACCTCAATTTTTGCTTTTTTTGGTTTTCTGGCGCAAAGTTTGCTCTCCCAATTAAAAAAGAACTGATGATACAGTAGCAAATAGTGTTCCTGAATGCAGTCAGTTTTCATGGTGCAGATTTGGTCTTCCACTCTTGACTGCATTTGTTTTTTTATGCCAAAGTCAATATGCTTCAAGAAACTCATGAAAAAATAATAGACATCAACACCCAACTAAATTTTGGCAGAACTATGTAGACAGCAGTTTGTTTCCAGCCACAGACACTCAGTGATGAGCGGAGAACGAGGCTCTGGCCTGCTCCAGCATCCGGGTGTGAATCCGGGAGCCTCACAGTCTGGTGGCCAGGTCAGCGCTGCGCAGGGCGCGTAGCGGGAGTCAGGATGCGCCTGTCTGCGTGCACTCCCAGCAGCTCTGCGCTCCACGGGCCCTGAGCTGGACTTCTAATGAGAGGATCGCCCCCATGTGGGAGGCAGGATGGCGCTTTCAGCAGCCAGCTACAGAGGAGGCTTCCTCTTCTCTGGAATCGGCCCAGTCCCGGTGCAGCTCGGCGCACTACAGAGCACGTTAGGGTGCAGGCTGCAGCTAGGTTCCTGTCATGTGACTGAATGGTTCCTGGTTCAGATTCTAGTAGGGGTCCATGCTGTTGAGCTCTTTGGCAGTAGTGAAGTGCTTAACCTGAGTGAAAATGACCCTCTGTCAATAGAAGCACATTTTAAAGTAATATTAGTAATAATCATAATAGTAGTTAGTAACCAGTCATCATAATAAACAGGTAATTATTAAAATAATGTAATGTATTCTATAAAGACTGTACTTCGCATTTACCAAAAGTATGCGAAGAAAATGTGAAGAAAATACTATAATTTTTATGAACCTCCTGGTTGAGACTTAATAATTCAAAATAATTAATGCAAAATGGAAAACAGTGAACTAGAGAAGAGTGTCAAAATGCAAATAGGTAACTAAATAATGTATAATGTGTTAATCGGATTTATGGTTAATTACCACTAAATTAGAAAGTGGTGACCCGTTTTTGACCACTAGGTAAGGAATCCCTACTGGATTATACTCTTTATGTATGTTACAGGGAAAGGCAGAAGCTGGCTGTCACTGTGTAACATTTCAGGCGTAATTAATTAGCATGTAATCTGGGTTGAGAGGGAGGCTTTGTTTCTGCCTTAAATGTTTTATTGAATGGAAAAACAGATCCCTATACTGTCTGCAAATGTCCAGATTTTAAAGACTGAAATATGTAATGCGGTGCATTACATTGGAAGAATATCCTTCAGATAACTTTCTACCTGTTTTTTGTAGTGGGATGTAGTTCGTCACATAAAGAATCACTTCAGATTTTGTTTTTTATTTCTTCCATCCATCACATTCCCATGTGAGATGTTTGCAGGACGTAGCTTCAATCAATCAGATCCCTTCATGTTCCCCACCTAGCCGACGTGTTTGTCTTGGCATTTATCATCGCTCAGTGTTTGAGCTGTCGTTTTAAAAACAAGCTTCTCCCCACATCTGTGGAAGAGCCTTTGAAGACTAATCAGGGATGTGCTAAAACTATGGGAACAGCATGAATACCAATGAAGGGTAAACACATAAATAGGGGAGATGGAAATCAGGCCCCGTAACATGTGAAGCAGAAGTTTGGTTCGTTCTCATGCTCTGTAGCCAAAGCGAAGCGATAGCAGTGAGCAGACAAAAACATTTCGCACACAGGAGAGGGGAAGCAGGAGGCTGTTCTACAGCACTTATGTTGGGTCGCAAACAGCCTAAATGGAGGTGAGCCCTAGAGGGAATCCTGCTCTGAAGGTCCAAGCCAAGGATGATGTCATCATTAAGATTGTTCAGAGTCAATTACGGTAAAATTTAAGTTTCAGCGGCGCTCTTCAATTACAGGAGATGGCGAGCAGGCGGGAGCACCCTCACTGGATTGATTTGCTGTGAGTGGACGTCTTGGCAAAGGCCATCAGAGCCATGAAACTGAAGTACAGGGTCTGCTGGGTCTTTCCAGGAGTTTTGTTATCGCTGGTCCAGCTGAAGCCTCTTACCAAGCCATTGTTTTTGTCTTGCTTATATTCATTATAATTGCATTTCCGACATAAAAGTTTTCATTACTTTAGTGACTTGTTGCCATTATTAGCATGTTCTACGGAGCATCTACCATAATATAATATTGTCTTAGTACACAGAGGTCTGGTGGAAACTTTTATAGTATATTAGTATATTATTACCAGTTTTTGCTAGTGAAGCTGCCATAATTTGCATATATATGTTTTCCAGTAGCTTAAGTACCTTTACACCTGCAAACGGGTCCTAAAAATTCTCATCTTGGACTAATTCACAAGATCACACTCAAACAGGTGGTAGAATTTTTTTCTTTCTTTCAAAATATGCTCCAGTCAGCTATATAGTAAGTAGTACGGGTTCTCTATTTAGCTCAGCTGTTATGTTGTGAAATTGTGTGCTTTATAGTTGTTCAAGAAGAAGAAATTAGACAAATTGTGTTCTTCATCCAACATTACTTAGTTCTAATGTTTTATCCATTAGTGTCTTGCTTTATGAGTGTAGAAGTTGCAATGGAAAAATCTTTGGTATTCTGCTTGCCCTCTGCTTCTGTTACTTTATGCAGAAATAAATGTTTATCCAGTAGCTCGCTCCGCGCTCAGTCTTTGAATTAATCTTTTTCTCTCTATATTGAGATTTTCTTTTTCTTATTGTGTCATTAATTTTTCCTCCTTCGTAACCATTTAAAACAAATCTGCTTGGAGCCTTTCGTTTTGTTTGTACCTAAATGCCACATCCATCACTTTCTCCTCTTAATTTCTATCTTTGTCTCTCTTCTCCTCTGCTCGCCACAGCTTTTCCCTGATCGCTTGTCACTGGCCTGTTCCTCATGGAGGCCAATTACCCACCAATGCTTGTGAACAGGATGCTGTATGGAACCAAAGACTGATCATAATTGCACACAATTTGGGTGACCCTTAAACAAACGTTTAGATGGTGTGAATCCCTTCTTAGCTGCATGGTGGACATGATCTTCCTTTGCTTTGTTCTCTGAAATCCACCTGGGCTCTAGTTTGAAAAGTCGCACAGAGATTTCGCTCCCGGATCAGGTAGCAGTGAAGTCTTTGTTAGCGGCTTGCTGCAGGGTAGGTTTATGTGCGCTTTCATGTCGTCACCCACCCCCCCACCCCCCTTCCCGCTGCCTCACATTTTTATGATCCGTCCTCCATAGCCCTTCAATGCATCTCGCTGACATTCCGGTGACCTCTCCAAGCTTTGCATAATCATGGCCGCCCTAGCGACCTGCTTTGAGATGCCACCATTCCCCGGTACATGCTTTCCGAAACTTCCATGCATCCGCTGCATTCGATCTCATTTATCTCTTCTGCCTGTAGTTTCTCCCTACACACTGGCATGCCAGTTACCTGTCTCGTTTAATAGCCGCCAATGACGGCGTGCGAGTCTGCGGAAGTACCGCGCTCGAAGGAGGCTCCAGCTGGCATTTGCGGAGAAGCCGTTTTGCGTATCGATTTGGAGCGTAGCCTTTATGGAGTCCACCAAGAGCTCTTACGGAAACAATTAAAATGATGCAAAAATATAAAATGAAGATCGATCCCAAATGCCAGTCGGCATGAGCAAAGTCTATCTGTTGGATCAGACTGCTGAACGACACGCTGATTGTGGAGTATCATGGGGGGAGGGAGATGGTCTTGTCAAAACCACCCTCCTTAACTTGTAAGGCTCCCATAGGGCATCACATTAATTATTATTACAAATAATGGAAGATATTAATAATTTATCAAACCAAGAACACCAGTGTGGGGAGGGGATTATTTCATTCTTAGTGTCTATTTTTTAGCATCCATTTTTTTGCTGGCTAACAGAATGAGATATTGAGATACTATTTTAATGAGATGTTATTTGAAAAATAGGATTTAGTAAGGATTTAGAATTGAAATGAATAATAACAAATTAATACTTCATCAGTTGCTTCAGTGCACTGTGTCTGTAATTTAGCACGTTTCATCCAGTTGATGTATTCACCAGGATGTTGAGTGGTCCATACCTGGGTAGAGTTGCTTTTATTTTTAATTGGAGAATGAGTCTCTTGCAGATGTGATGGAACTATGCAAATCTCCATAACACTGCATCGCAGCAGGTGTTCCTTTCTTTCTGTTTACTCAGAAAAACAACAGGCAAGTAGTAGCTCCTAGTCACAACGCGCAGAGCCTTAGGCTGGGCGCCTCCCCCACGAGGTGCCTCACCGCAGGCGAGCGTTTGAGAGGGAGACAGTGGCGTTGGGGTGGTGGGTGACACTGCGCCTGCCCCAGGGTAATGCGCTCGCCACCCCTGTCCACAGGGTGTGCTGCGGGTCAGCTTTCTCCTCTTTACAGGAGAATGCAGAAGAGAACTGCTGTCTCCCCAGGGCTGAATATCGAGCGGCTTTGAGGTGCGAGAGCCACCGGTGCCGACAGCTGTCAGTCACCACAGGTTGGCTTTATCCGTCTTTGTGTCCATGTTGGTATTCAGGGTTTGGCCACTCGGTCAGACAGAAATAGTGGGGAAGACATGTGACCAGACAGGAAAAAAGGGCAACTGGTTCTGTGTGCTGTGAAATGGAGACTGGCTGGGGAATTGAAACTGGAACCACAGCTGAGTACATTTGTTTCCCACTTAGTTTCACTTAGTTTGCCTGTCAGTTTGGCCAAAAAAAAATCAGGTTCAGGTGATTCAGTATATTTACTGTAGCAGCTCTCATAAGAGGTATTATAGGGTGCTAATTCAGAACAAGACTGTGGGCTGTTTGTACTTGCACATCCCCTTTAACATCTGTCTACAAAGGGTGCTGATTCTCTGGAAGCATAATCAACACCTGCCTAATCCCAGTAGCCTACATGGCATTGCGAAAGTACAAGAACTTTTAAACCTTATGGAGTCTCTTGATCAAACTTCTTCATTTTATGGGCACAGAGATAAGAGGACCAAGCAGGTGACCACCTCACACAGTGACACCGGCACGGAGATCAAAGTCGGCGGCTAGAACCTGGAATTAGTCAAAGCTGAGAAATAGCCGGGGTCAGTTGTCAGAGATGAAGGCTCCAAGCCAGAGATCCTTTCAAGAACCTCACAAACGATAACAGTGCTGTCAAGACTGAAACCAATTTGGAATGACAAAGAAAAAAACATTTCTGTCAGGTCTCAAGTCGGGTTGAAGTGCATCCTGGTCATCTCCATATTTCTATATGTATTCAAAGTCTGGGCTCTGACAGTGCTCACAGAAAGGGCTCTGAAAATGAGATGTTTTGGGAGAATGTTCCACATCTCTTACCAAAATCATATTACCGATGAGGAGGCGCGCAGAAGAGAGGACTGTATAAAGAGCAGCTGTCAGCCATTAAAAGGCATAAACTAATGTGCCCGCGTCTCGCGGTCGTCAGCAAAACCCGCTTGAAAAGAAAAGAAGCGATCAGGAAGACGCCATAAAAAGTGGGCAAGACTGGATTTCATTTACGGCCCGAGGATACAGCCAGGCGATGCTCGCTGGCGAGATCATCAGGGACGCCCCAGTGACACCGCCAGTTTATGGAATGAGAATGAACTGACACGGACACTGTAGGTGCAGGTTAGCCTGATAAGTTCTGCATTTTCAGCATAGGAAAAGATAAACGAGAGAGCATGGATTGAAAAGTGTACCAAAGTGTTGGCGAATGGAGCGTTAGAGCCGAGGCTACAGATGCTTCCAGTCAGCTCTACATGAAGAATTACTTGGAATCACTAGACGTGTGAACGGTTGTTTTTTTTTCCCATGCATTTATGTTTGTCTACTTGATTTTTATTTTCCTTTCATTAAGTCTCAGGCAGACTGGGTGAAAGGTTTGACCCTGAGGTTTGTGGTTAGTCTGTCACTATTAATGCCTGTATATTTTCAGTAAAAAGTGACTGAGGATTGACTGTCTGTTTCCTATCTGGCTCAGTGTTGGGTGAGCTTGTGTGTATGTGTGTGCGTGTGTGTGGGCATGCCCGTGGCAGTGTGCGTGTGGAGCGTTAAGCGTACAATATATATACGCTAGTAGTTATAAAGTGAAGGAATGCATTCAGTACATGGCGTCCCTTGAGAAAATCCACTCCATCAACAGCTGCCTTGTCGACTTTCGCCGGCTCTGCCATCCGTGTCTCATTCCGTCTCTCCCGTTTCAGATGAACACGGACATTTGAAAATATACCTGCCCAAGAAGCTGCTGGAATGTCTGCCGAAATGTTCCTCGCTGCCAAAGGAGCGCCACCGGTGGAACACCAATGAGGTAGGGGGCGCTCTTCGGCGCTGCGTGGTCGGGGCCACCAGTGGGTGCTGTCTGGTGAGCCGCAAAGGCAGCCCACCCACATGACGCCTCCTCTGAGTTCAGGGGAAGGTGGTGGGAGCCCCATACGAGCCCCGCTCTGCCGACGTGGTTCATCCCTGGCACACATGTCTGTTTCTTCTGCAAGAGTCCTGAGTTCGTTGCCTATTCCCCCAGTCGGGTGGGGGACACTTTCATGCTCCTAAATCCCAAAGAAAGCCACAGAGATCCAGTATACAGTTAAAACCTCATCTATCCAGATCTATCTATCTGCAGCAGAATGCTGACAAAGAATTCATTACGCGTTGGAAATACCACGATCAAATATCCTTTACCCTTTATTCCCTTAGGGTCGATTTGGGAGATATTTCAGTTTTTGTTTGTTAGTGAGTGCGAGTAATAAATCACTTTGTGGTCCCAGGAGGTGACTGGTTAACCTGCCATTTCATAACTCGAGCGAATGTTCCCTTCAGAAAAAATATACATGTATCAAGGCCACAGAGCAGAATTAGGAGATAACCACCAAAGAGGGATTTTAGCCGTTAAATAAAATGGTGCAGCATTGGCTTGCATCTGTGGAAGAAGATTTCTCACCGTGCCTCGGCAAGGGATAAATGTGGAAATGGGTTTATTGGTGATTTAAGGGTAACTTACCTATTTATAAAGACTGCGGTTAGCTCTTGGGCATCTATTACATTGTATGAGCAGTGTAAACAGGGCATTACACCTAAGTATAAGCCAATAGATTCCAACAGCTCTAGCACCTTGCATAAATAGCTTTTTTGTAGCTTCTTTCCCCTGTATGTGTCATTTTATACAAAGAAGAAGCTTTGTTTCAGCCGTCCTTGACCCGTAGGCCGACTCTTTCGAATGAGTCCATTTCTTTGTTTCATTTCACCCACTTTATCATTTAATGGAAATGAGACGATGGCCCTTGATCCCCACGTTTTATTTGTCATTCACGTTCGGTCTGTTATGCGGTGTAGCACATTCCACGTGGGAGCGGCAAGCGATTGGAACTAAATATTATTTAGCTGCTTAAAGCTGCAGGGATTTTAAATGATTGCTATAGCGAGGTTTCTCCAAGGAAATTCATGAGCCTCTAGAAAAAGGCACTGCATTTTTAATACGAGCATTCGCAATAAAGGACACAAAGTCTCAGCACATTAACTGGCAGGCAACAGTATCATCAGAGGACAGGAAACAAAGTAAGCACCGGCCGTCTTTGTAATTCCTAACTTCTTAGCGGCGTTCCTTCCTCTTTTAATTAATAACAGCCTCCTCTGAAACTTATTAAAGGGGAGGAACTTAAAGGCTGGAGGACTGTCACAAATCCCTTTAAGAGGGCCGGGGGGAAATAAAAAATGGCGGGTGCATCCCACATCATAAGTCACTTGTCACACTTGTGTTGGTTACTCCCTGCCAAAACCGAGGAATGACAAATTCAGAATGTCCCACTTCAGTGGCACGTCTGTGGTTTGTTGTTGATTCCCCCTCTTTGATCTCGGGCGTCAGAAAGTTTGTATGTAGTGACCAGCTTTCTGTGGATAAATGCCATATATGGATTTGAACATTATTACCAAACAAGAGCCTTCAAACAGAGGTTTTCGCTGATCCACTTGTTATATGGAAGCCATTTTTAAAATGGGTGTTTGATGTATTTTCCTTTTTACTGGTTTTGAACACGGATGCGCGAAGACGGCGGGTCACATCGGCGGTGGCATTCCGAGCGAAGCAGACATTTTCAGCAGCCAATAAAGGGGTTGTTTAACCACGCGGCACCTGTTGTTCACAGATTAACCTTCAAGCAGCAGTTGCCGGGATGTGCGTCCCTGGGGGTGGATGGGGGGACGTAGCCTCACCCCTGACACTTGGGCCATTTTCTGTTCGCCACAACACTGCCGTGACTCACAGGGATCGGATGAGAAGGGTAGCGGGCAGCTTACTCTGCTGCTGCATGCTGAGGCGTTTTAAAATTCCCATCTTTTTATTTACCTTTACTGATTCAAAAATGATAAAGCACATACAATGCTGAACTCATGAATCGCAGTGTGGACTTTGGGTCGACTTGGATCTGCGGTGGCTTAAAGTCAAGGGAGATAATGAGGGGACGTGTAGTCAGGAGGTGTTCGGAGGCTGGTTTTTTGAAAAATCAAACATTATAGCTCATTTGTTAATTTTGTTTGGAATCTAAATGGTAATTGTCAGATGACTTTCTGCAGCGCAGTCAAATATGTGATACCTTTGCGGAATCCCAAATAGATTTCGGAATTCATACTCGCATGAGATTTAAGCATAACATAAGGATGAAGCCTGCTGTCGTGCATGTGCATAAAGTAGCCTATTTACGCTGATTCGGAAAGTTCCCGATCTCACATTTTAATAACCGCAACTGCGACTGAAACGTGTTTCCAACCGAGCCGTGCCTGATGGCAAAATGAGAGAGGGGTCGCCGGAAGGCCACAGGTTTGCACAAAGGCAAAGAAAGCATGGCCGAGCAGGACCTTTCAGTGGAGTACGTCAACGGCGGACGGTGGCATGGGTGGCAGCGAAGTGGCGGTCCCTGCTCACGTGGACGGGGTTCTGACACTCCCGAGTCACTCGAGATGAGCGGCAGAGGGCGAGCACCGCTGATGGCAATCTTTTAATGTGTTCCTCATCCTCCTAATGCCCTTGTGTGCATTCACAGGCAGAAGTGTGCACAGGAATACATCTCGAGCATTTGCTGGAAAATGACACGAGCCGATGTGACGAAGATGCACGTGCTGGCGAGGGGCGGGAGGCGGCATGACTGCAGCTCAGAGCCGCTCCGACACATGCAGACCGTTCCAACGCATGCGGGCCGCTCTGCCGCATGCGGACCGCTCCAACGCATGCGGGCCGCTCTGTCGCATGTAGGCCATAGTGCACAGATTTTTGATAATCTAAGGCAGATTAGAATGAAATCGTCATCATGAGCTGATCATTTATTTAGTACACACCACTGGAACTATTCAGGTTTGAGTTCTCAACACTGAAGAAATGACAGTATCTTAAAAGAAAAAAAAGCATTATTAAAAGAGATTTTCTTTGAATATTTTTTTTAACACATCCGCAGCACGGTAACAGTCGTGGCTTCTTTGATTAATTTGAAGTGTTTGGGTGGCTGTGCACAACGTTACCTTTGAGATTAGATGAAAACAAGAGCAGATATATGCCTGTCTGTTTCCTGGTAGTTGACATAGGTGGTAGACAGGCTTACGGCGCTACCTTTGTTGCACGTCCGTGAGCGTGAGGTGTGTGCGAGGTGTGTACGATAAACCAAGGCACAGATCCCTTCAGGAGGCCGCTGCCCCAGATTCTTCTCAGGTCAAAAGCAGCGGGTCCATCTCTTCAACGTGCTTTGGCTTAAGGTGACCTTTGCAATTTGCTGAGCGTTTACTTTGAGATTTAACTCTCTTTTTTCCAGGAAGCAAACAAGACGGGGGTAACGTTAATCTGGGGGGTGGTCAAAGCTTCAGAGTTAAAGGCAACAACCTCCAGCCAAACCCCAACTTCACTGTTCGCTGTTTTCTTCCCCCAGATGGTTCCATATTTGGTTTCTTCATCTACAAGGTCTCCCTCACACTATATTTTCATTTCAACACGGAAAAGCAAAAAGTTGGCGAGAAATAAAACGCAAGAAAAAAGAATGCAATAAATTTCTGCCTTGACTAGAAAGCGGTGATTAGAGACTTTCTGGTGTTTTGAAGTGCCCGTCGGGGCTGTGCCGATTGTACTGGTCCTTCCACCTCTGTAGTGTGGGCCAGCTGGGCATTTGCAGTCTCCTCTGCTCTGCCTGCATACTGCGTGCTCATACCGGGCTCCGCTCCATCTTCCCCGCGGCTGCCGGAGCTCACGGCTCCCACTGACGCACTCCTCTTCCGTCATTCACTTCAGAGCCTAATAAGTAATCTTTTATAATTACTTTTCTTTTGCTTCCCTAGAATATATTGAATTCATGGGATTTGGCACCTCCCTTAGAGGAGCGACTGTCCCATAATGCCGTGGGGCCAGGCCCTCTGCCGTTTGCAGCGTTCCCAAAATGTGAGGTTTTTTTTTTTTTTCTGAGATTTGGTCTCAGATTAAAAATCCAATGGAATCACTGAAAGAGAGAGCATGGTAATGGTTGACATTCAATGCCTAATCAATAGGAGCCCATAAGTGTGCCATGACTGCATGGCGGTGCCTGAGTTAATGTGACGACCGACTTGACTAAGGAGTTGCTATCGCTGCTCACTAGCTGCTCGGTAGAAACGTGCTGTATTGTTAACACGGCCGCCACATCAGGGCCTGGTTGTTCCGTTGTCCAGTGAAGAACAGCCGAATAAGATGGAAGCCTGCAGACGTGAACACACCTCGCTCACAGTACCAGCCCACCGTTTAGTGAAAGACTGAAAGTCCGTGAGCCCTGGCCTTTACAATGCTTGCCCTGACCTCTGACACAGGTCAGGAAGTTCAGAGGTCAGATCAGAGAGCTATCTTCCTGTCTGGGCACCATCAATGAGAGTATTGACAGTTAGCTGAATGTTAAACACAGGGGACAGATGTCGGCCGCCACAGTCACGCACTGGTCATGTGTTAGTTTGGGGTAGTTTACTGCCCCATCATGCATTGCGGTTCTGATCCGAGATGGCCGAGTCATGGGGTAGAGCAGGTAGTACCTTCTACAATATTTTGACATTATATTGTGAAACCAGTAACTTTGAAATAACTAATCACTAAAATTTTATTGCCGTTTAAAATACATTTTCTGTCTTCATTGGAAAAAAATCACTGGTAATATTGTAAAATGTATTATATTCTTAGCCCCTTTTTTTAGCCACTAGCCACCACTGGGTTAGATTGGTAATGTCAAACTAATGAAGTGATTCCAAGAGTTAAAGGTGTGGAATATTAATTAACATGTCATATCTCTAGTTATTCTATTCTTTAAGGTAATAGTAGCCATTCTCTCTTTCTGTGTGTGTGTGTGTGTGTGTGTGTGTGGGAGGAGGGGTGTGGGGGCTGCTGTAACAGAATTCTTTCCCGTGTCTCGTTTGTATAATTTGCACGTCCTGTCCTGCAGTGCTGTGCGACTGTGTGTTTTCTCCTCCTGTAATCATCAGGACATGAAAAGCTCTGTGCTGCCTTATCGGAATGCCGCGGTGCCCATCATGTGATCCTCCCATAGCCGTGCAGGCCAGCCAGTCTCCATGAGAGCCCCTCGCTGGAGGAGGTCCAGCCCGCATCTCCCATTGAGAGTTACGAGGGGGCTCATTGTTTTGCTCCTGACCTTTTGCTTCTCAGCGGCGACGTTGCCGTCCTTCCTGGGCAGTGAGGAGCTGCAGTAGCCGTAAAGCACGTCCCCCATAATGCCGCAGCAAGGCTAAGACTGCGACAGCTATTACCCTGGGAAAACACCGCCTGAATATTTACGCAGAGTAAACAAAACAGAGCTTAATAGTGGTGAATGCCGTGGTAATCATCAAACGGACTCTTGGGGGACAAACTTGACTTTCTTTGTTTTTCTCTCTTTTTTATTCTTGTTTTATGTCTCCTATGATTATTTGGAGGAGAATTGTATTCTGTGATTTGTAATGTGTACCAAAATTTACCCCCACAATTCTAAGGAGTCTTGAATAAAATAACATGGGAGGGAGAGAGAGAGCGAGTGAGAGAGAGAGAACCAGTGAGAGAGAGAGAGAGGCCCTTTCATGGAAAAACTACCCTGTTGCAATTTTTGGAACCAGTCTTGAAAATCAGAATAGATGTTTTTTTTGTGCCAGAGCTGGCAGAGTTATTTTTTGAATTTTTGCTGTGTGATGTTGGGAGGATATTTTGGGAGGCTGCATTCTGCAGAAAGCCGTGTCCTTTCGTGTTTTTGTTTCATTTATATGACAGCTAAATGTTTGCTAAACTTAAAACAACTCATTGGCTCCACTTCAGGTGACTAAAAGAAATCAGAAAATTTGGGATTCATTTAACAGCTTTAGTTAAGTGGCGTCTTTGGAAAGCCGGAGAAGCCGTCTGAACTAAGAAGCGTCAGCCCAGCGCCTTCACTTTTGTTGGCAAAACATGCACGTATCCAGAGTCAAGTTGACAGCCGTCAGAATGTGTAGGTCTTCGGTGTAACTGGGCCCGATCACGTGCCAAGGCTTAAACATTTAATTTGTCTATGCTCATACCTCTCAGTGTGAGAGAGTGTGCTTTACCTGTAATGGCATTCAGGAGAGCATCGCACTTAATCGCATCCGAATGTGGACGCTGTCATTGATAAATGTGCTCAGTAAGTGGATGTTTTCATCACTTACTGACAAATCATCGTTCCAAACCGTCCACTTAGGGGTAGGCGCACCCACAGCCTGTGTCATTACTTCCCTGGCTATTCTTTTTTGTTTATATTTTGGCATTTTGGCGCTGGCGTCTTCCAGGAACATTGAGTTTGTTTATATTATGCAATCAAAGCTACATCAGCCGCCGATTCCTCACAATCGGACCCTGGTGAGTATGTTCGTTAGTCTGAGTGCTTCAGTTTTTTCATTGTAACTTCTGACTCAGTGCCAACTGCCCCCACCCACTTTACGTAAGCCGCCAAATCTGCACAAGAATTAGCTGAACCGTTTGTGCCATTCCCCGGATTAACTTTTATTTTTTTCTTTCTTTTTTTTATTTAAGGATTAAATTAATGCTGATTAGATTGATTGAATTAATCAAACTAAAGAATCTAGTGCCTTATGTTTTACTTTTTTGATGCAAATGTCATTTTTAAACAAATGTGAAAAGCATTTTATGTTGTTTGTTGTGGAAATACTTTATTCTGTTTGCAGTTTGGACTTTTTACCTAATTGAACGTAATGCTGTTTTGGTGAAATGTTGATGTTCATTTGAGCACCTGTCTTAGAAGACTTGAACTTGAGATGACTTGTTAATTAAGATAGCTCCTTCTAAACGGAAAGTGCTCCTGGTGTTCGTTAACTACTTCTGGGCATTCAGCAAAGCCAAAAGGTCCATGTTTTTTTATTATTATTATTATTATTATTATTATTATTTTTAATACCGTCCTTGGGATGTGAAGCACTGCGCCCATCCTCATGCCAAGCTAATGTCAAAACCTTCCCAAATGCCTGTAGTTCACCTCCCATTTTTTAAAATCTTCTTACTCAAGTTTACTGGCTTATTGTTTTAGTCAGTGATGGTTAATTATTAGATTACATCACAGTTGATTTCTGCAAATTAAAATGTCGCCAAGAATATTATTTCGAGTGGAAATAATGGTGGGTTGGCTTTTAGTAGAAGCTGATTTTATTATTTTTCAAAAATAGTGTCTTGTATTTACTTTTTTATTTGATCTATTATGCTTAGTTGGCAGATGTTGTTTGTCATTTAGAAAAAATGTCTCAGATAGAAATCAATACTCCAAAGAGATGAGTCTTTGACAAATACCCAAACATGACTTTTAATGCACTTAAAAATTCAGCAGGGAAGGCCCAAATGTTTTAATTTGGATCCACCTTTTGGGACGTTAATTCCAGCCGACGAAGGAGAAATGACTTGATAGCCGCGGATGGCCGCTGACGGTGCCGCGGGCTGGGACACGGCGGCGTGATGGACAGTGCGGCGCTTCTGTTTTCATAAGCAATTTGTTACATAAATCAGCAGCCAAGAATATATGTTTTGCATAAGCGGGCAGCTGATTAATCTGAAGTGAATGACCTTGATGGATCGTTCCGGAGAGAACGATCCTGTAAAAGGGGGTGGGGGACTTTGGGTCTGAAAAAAACCCTTTAGCTAATGTTTTGAGGCTACTGTGAAGATTCCTTCATATACCTGCCAGAATGAGCCTATAGGAGTCGTCCCCCCTCCCCTGGATATACAGCACCTAGACAACAGTTACCCCCCCC
>JAODLD010000113.1:1651585-1687683 GCA_026781065.1 Mormyrops boulengeri
CTTGTCCCTTAGCGGGAACATTGGCGCTCCATTAAAATTCCGCAGCACTTCCTTTCTGGTGAATTTATATGTTTGTTGGGTAATTTGCAGCCCCGGTAGCTCAGCCGCCATGTGCCTCTGGACATTTCTCAAAGTCGAGTTTATATAATTAGCAAGCGCTCCAAGCAGCTCGTCAGCTTCCAACAATGCAAAGGTTAGCGCTCCTGCATCTGGGCCCTGGCTCCTGCTGCCTGCATGGGGACGTTCTCTTGCTCATGGGTATCAGCAAACCCCCGTGCCCCCTTTCAAGGCTTTGTAATGGAGAGAAGAATGATCCAGGACCCAACAGGATAATCATGACCTTCTTTGACCTTGTCTGCCATCGTGGTGGCTACTGTTTCAGGGTTTATGTGCAGGCTAACTGCTGATCCTTGACCGCCAAATGTAGCCTGGATTAGTAACGAGCTCCTTTTTATTCCGGGAATAGAAAAGTATCAGTCTGTGTCTGTCCACGGACGTCTGTTTTTGAGCGTCAAAAGAAACCGTTCATTTCTGCTCAATTAAAAAACAAGGAAAAATACGGGAGCAGGGTTTTTTCCCCATCATATTTTTAATCAAAGTATCAGTGCTGGGACTTATTCAATCTGGAGTAACAGCACTGCTTCAGGCTGCAGATGATACATGGATGAACGCAGGTTTTAATAATTTCCTCTCCCCAGCGCGTCATGCATTGAGAGATGAGTCATGCAGGCGGCACTTTTCTAATCACCTTCGTTTTTGTGTATGGAGGGAATTTGTGTGCATTATACAACACGCTCTGATCTCAGAGCTGTGTTACCATGTCGAAGCGTGCAGATTCTCCCCTGCTCTTGGCCTTTCAATGATCCTTACGCTGCCATAATTAGATATTGCACGTCTAAGTATATCTCTGTGTGGGCGTGAAGCGGATTTCATCATCTCACATGAAAATTTAGTTTTGTGGGCAACGAAGAAAACACAACAAACGCAGGCTGCAAAAATAAGGCCTGGATTTGTAACAGAACTATCAAAATTTAGGGAGGTGGTTCAGCTGATGAGCGGGAGGGTGGCGGCGGCCATTTTTAATTTTCATTAAAAACCATGCCTTTCCCCTTCGCTTGTCTCTGCCGTCCTGTGAGGTGCCTTCATGTCACATCAGACGCAGAAAGACACGTCTTCATTGGGTGTATTTGTGAGTCATTAATCTGTTCACATGATCATCGGGAGAAGCAAGCTTCTCACAGACTGCATAAAGACTGTAAATTTAAATTCCTGTGGCATTTCACTCTCTGGCATATGCTTTTGCCTTGGATGGCATTGGGTTGAATTGGGAGGAAACCAGTTGCTGTGTATTCGACATAAATTCCTCTCTGGTCTCCCACTTTCCGTGTTCAGGCAAGCACTCCGATTTATGCTCAAAAGTGACATTCTCTCACGGGAGCACAGGTTTACTTGATCTGTACGTCACTAATGATCAGTAGAAGTGCCATGTGCATTTACGGTTTACACTGAGTCCCCGTGGGAGGGGAGATGGCACTGTATACCAGACTTTAAGCAAAGGAAATACCTTTATTAAGGAGAAATAAGAAATGTCAAATGAGGTTGAGGTCCCCTTTAAACAAGCAAATAAATAAATATTACTGGAAAGTCCCCAATACAGCAAGGAAACACAAATATAGCCAGATGGTAAAATTGTACTGTATTACAGACAGGGCACACACTTAGCTCTCAATCCCCTCGCCCTTCGAATCTACCCAGTTGGCTCCATTTGTCTGGACAAGTCCAGTCAGTGTTATCAGGGCCAGCTGGACTTCATTAGCAGAAATGCCTGTTGGCATGAGGTGGATGATCAATCGCCATAGCAACATGAAATCACAAACCCCTAGCCGCATGCTCCCCTGAGCTCACAGTATCCATTGCCGATTTTTGTTGCATAACGTACTTACCATGTTAACACAGTACTTATTGCGTTCTCCTGCAGCTAAACAACAATGCAATGGGTGTTTATATTCTTAGAACAATTTTTTATTTAATTCTCCAGTAATATAGTGAGATATTCCACCCTTTGACTGCAATTCTATCATATTGTGAATATGATTTACTGCACAGAGAATATTGCTCAAAAACTAATCCATATTTGTTGTGACAGGTCAGACTTTAAGATGAAAACGGTTCCTGATTATGACCTTGTGGGCTGTAATCAGTGGGTTTCAGCATCTCTGATGCATAACAGATTTCTTTGGTAGACTCATTTTTAAAGTCCTTGTGCAGTTCAGTCCAGCCCTGCAGTAATTTTTCAATTTGTCTCCTAGGCTTTATATACAATAAATTTGTATTTGTATCTAAAACCCGCTGTGCTCACTCTACTGTTTGTTTTAGTTTACGTTTGCATGATCGATGAGAGTTGGGCACACATCCTGTGAATTCTCAAACCCCCCCAATTACAGCTGGCCAGTAACAAACAAAATAAAGAACAAACTTCTTTTCCCGTATGATTTAATTATATTTTAGTTGCCTGTCCTGAAACCTCCTTTGAACATCCCTCTGAATCAGCACAGAGGCTTCATGTTCATGATGCCCATTAGTCAGCTGTTTTCTGTTGCTCTTCTACTTTATTTGTTTTTTTGTTTGGCACTTGATCGAAAATATTGTGACTGTTTAACTTTTGCATGGAGAAATGTTTCATTTTGTTCGCAATTCTCTTTTTGTTGTATTAAAAAATAATAAACTGTGTTTTGATGATGATTAGTACTTATAATTCTGATATAATTAATGAAAATAATTTAATAAAATACAATTAAAATTTAAATAGTGATGTAAATTGTAGCCCCCTTAGGTGTTCATTCACATTGCTTTGGTCCAGTGGTTGGTGGGTATTCGTGAAGGGGGCGGGACTTCATGCAAAACAAGGGTCCAAAAGCTGCGTGAATGCAGGGGTGTTCAATCCCATAACGATTAAAATAATTATGCAAATGAGTGCGGATTTGCATGGGGTGAGGGCTTTTCTCCCCTTTCAAGAAGAAAGATTAGGGTGTCCTTGACTGGCCTTCCCTGCCTGCTCACTTGGCAACACTATGAATGAAGAGGCTATGAAACCAGTTCAGGCATTAATTATTCTTCAGACTGATGGGCCTGCAGTTAAATGTCAGGATGGAGTTAGTCGTTTATCTGCGTGTCTGTATCTGTGTCTATAACGGAAACATTAGTCGTCTAACGAGAGCCCGACAGTCTAGAAATCTGTTCATGATATTTGGTTAACTTTTCAAATGTGGTATGAGTATATGTGATATACATGGACATGTATAGATATAATATATTCACACAAATGAAGTATCCAACTGTAAATGCAGGCGATCTTTATTCCACCAGCCGTCCTGAACTATAACGGCAAGAATGGTTATTGTGGTGTGCAGGATGGCAGGGGTAACACAGAGCTCATGCTAAATAAAGTGGGAACAATGGAATTTGACAAGCTTTCCCCGCACAAGGGGGAATCATTTATCCCATAGATATGGGATAAACGTTAGCAAATGCTTCTCCCCACATGCATGCCCTCTATGTCGAGTGTCAGGTGGTCAGCTTCCGCGATGTCCCATAATGAATTAGAGGTTTGCTGTGTCAGAATTCAGCACGGCGGCACATACGGTCATGATATGAGGAATTACCGTTGTTGATTAAGCAAGGTGACGGGGCGACAAGTCCCGGGTTCAGCTTAACCTTGATCCACATTTTCCTCATTACCAGCCTGCACTCCACCCAATGAAGGCGCAAATTGTTTTGATATTCTGATCAAAGCTGTCCAGCTTTCAGCGCCGGAGCAACGTCGAGAATTCTAATGGAAAATTATGTATAAGCGAGAGCGCACGCTAATGCATAATGCATCCGGTGAGGTTTTTTGTGAAAACCTGCTTAGGTCGCTTTATTTCCTGCACTTATATTCACGTCCAGTGTATTTACTCAGCACTAAGCGTCCCGCTGTGCCGCGTGTACTGCAGGGTCTGGCATGAGAGCCGCCATCTTTTGACTTTTCGACCGGCCGTGAGCGTGAGCGCATGCTCGTGCGGAGCAGCCACGCATGGTGGCTGGCTCATGCCCAAATGGTCTTGCTTCTGTGGGGGAACCTCCATCCCTTTTCTGAGCTATACCAGCTCTGCAGGCAGTGTCATGGGCAAGCAACTGATTTAGGCATGTTTAAATTTTTCGGCATCCTTTTTATATGTAATAATAACACATTGAGAGAGAGACAGGGCCACAGTATGTGGTGGCAAATGTGTGGTATTTCCCGTCTGCTTATTACTTTAAACGGGATTAAACCTCGATTGGCCTTGAAGCAGCCGCGAGCTGCCCACCCTGGAGGTTGAGCAAGTCCTGCGCGGGCACATGCCCGCTGAGATGGAGGAACCGCAGAGAGCCTTGCTGTGCCCCCTTGCTCCACTCTGCGATATAGCCCAGGCTCCCAGACATGGGCTCAAGGTCATGCAAGTTTACGGGTCATTGAATCCTGTATTAACAGTAAATTGGTTTGTTATTCTGAAATTTACAGTGAATCCCATCTTTAACTCTGTGGCATCGCCATGAGTTTGCTCTTGATGCAGAGTGAATTTGGATGTTACCATCCAAACTCCGGTTCTAATGGCAGCTATTTATATTCCATTGAGGAGTGAAGATCATGTGAAGATTGATGTATTTCAAACGGAACACGATAATCTATTGAAGGGGAATGGAAGTAATTACTCCCGAATCTCGAAGCGCACTGGGTGACAATATGCCGCCTCTCATACAGTGAAGCTGCTTTTTCATTCGCTGCCCAAGTGTAATGTTCTCGCGGGATAGTGATTTGACATGGCAGTGGAGCTGCACTGTTGATTTCTCCCTGCCAGTCATCTCACCACGTTAGCCACTTTGTGACCTTTGTGAGCAAGCGCGCCGGATTGCCGAAAGCGACCGCCACCTACCGCTGCGTGCGCTTTTCCGCTGGAGCCCAGACCTTAAGTGGCGACTAGCATGGTGAAATGCGCCACGTCATTTATTATGCTACAGATATCTCTGTGTCGGGACAAGCCTCCTGTAATTAGCCCTGCCCCTTTCCTCGTTGTTTTGAATGCTCTGAAGTAGCGCGGCTGCACAAACGTAGCGTCCAACGTAACCGTAGCTCGAAACCAATTTATCTTGTCTGGAAACGTGCTGTCTGTGTTTGTCGTCTGCTATGAGGAAGGTGGGTTGTACTCTGAAGTTAGAATGGATTTTTGCATTTTGATTTGTTTCCATGTTAATGGAGAACGCAGCTAAAAGGAGAATTCCTGGGGTCTCCGTGAAGGGAAAGCCCTGATCCACGCGGTGGATGCGGCTCTGCTATGATCCTACGGCTAATTAGTTGTTTGCATTGACTGAGCTGCACTGCTGCACCCCCTGCAGCTCTTCATTGGAGTATTCATAAATGTGTGTTCATCGTCAGGTAGTGATGCAGAACTTCAGATTAGAACTTCCCTCAGAAACACCAGGCTCGGAGCCTCTGATCTGGGTCACAGATACCCTCGGCCTGTTTTCGCTCTGGCAGTCCTGAATTGTTTACTTTGTCATTACCTGAACAGAAAAATTAATCATATACAAGGCATGTCTATACCATATACAGCGAACCTTGTTATTTATACCCGTGGCCTCGTTTTCACGCATGGCACGTCTAATGCAAGTATGCAGAACTTGGCTGGCGGTGTGTATGAATTTTCCTTCCTTATGCTTATTGCCAAGTTGTTCTGACCAGTATCCCAGTCCTTTTAGTACCCTACAGAATTGGACAGTAAGAACATAATCATTTGGGTGTGAATATTTTCTGCCTGCTATTCCATATGTCCAGTCTGACTGGGTGGCCAGGGACATTCCAACACAATATTATTATTTTAGTTGTAATGGATGGAGAATGATATCCAGATGATTTCCAACCATAGATTACTATTGTTTACTTTGTACGATTTGTACTTTCAAAGCCATGAATTGACGTAATGTCACAACAGAAAATTATTTTGATTGATTTCAAAATAACAGTAATAAAGTATCAGTCCGCACTGCAGGACACTGGGAGCAGTCAGGGCAGCAGTAATGTGATTCTGAATTTCAGAGCAGTTACTGAGAAAACAGCATAATTAGCACCTGTCGCCGTAGCACAATGACCCCTATTCATCTTGGACCTACTGTAAAACACAATACTCTTTTTTCTTTTTTAATGAGAGGTATTTTCTTGTTGAAGCCTTTATTGGATGAGGAAGAACTGGAAGCGAGAGAGATCTCCAGAGCCCTGGACGCGACTGGGCAGCCGACATCCCTACCCCCCGTGAGCCGAAGGGCAATGAAACTGAGCCTGGATGAGTGGGCAGTGTGTTAATGTAGGAGAAAATATGCTGAAACTAAAACTGTGCCCCCTAAGTCATGTTAATATGAATTGTGTAGCAAGCGGCAGCTAAGCAGTGGTGGAAAGGCGAAGTTGTTGCTCAGCTGCAGGGCCTAAAGGCAGAGGCCCACACCTAGTTAAAAATTAATCGCCGCAGATAGTGTACAGAACCCAGGTAGTCATAGTGAGAGGGGTAGGGATGTGAATATTACTGAGGAGCAGTACTGAGAGGGTCCTGCTGTTCAAAGGCTTCATCCATGCCAGAAATCTGGTCTTTTTGTATGTTTAATGTGCTGTGTATGTGAAGGTTATATTTATAAGGTTAAGGCCCCAGTCCACACAGTGCAGGGCTCAGCGAGCTCGAAAATATTAAGCTATTTCATTTAAGCCGTGAGTTGCTGTAGGTTTGAAGCTGTGGACAGGGTTAAGTCCTGAGATGAAAGCATCCGGTTTATAAATTAAGATGCACGGGAGCCAGGTGCTGGACATGCGCGCCCCTGCCAAAGGTCACCACAGAGATGAGGGGAAATTTCATCTTGAAAGAGGAGGGTTTTGAAAGATAAGGGGCTAATCTGTCTTAATCGCCATTTGCTCCAGATTAGAAAATCAATAGCCTTTGATGACAGTGTTCTGTGACAATGACGGTGTGATCGGTGACACTGGCGGCGTAAATACCCTTTGCATTCGTTTTGACTATGTTTTTGCCAACCTCCGCTATTCTGAAATCTTTCTGTATACGTTAAGGCGTTGCCCTTACAAAGCAGTGGTTAGTTACTGCCTGCGTGTGTTTTTCACAATGTTGCTGACGTGACCTTCAAGCTATTAACTGGTGGGACGCTTAAAATCACCGTAACCCAAAGCACATTCTTAGAAATTTGGGCATTTCTTATATTCAAACAGAATTTGCTCGACTGAGCCGAGATCAGGAGCTTGATGTGTGTATTTCCACCCTCCTCCCTTCACTCCTTTTCATTTATAAACTTGTCAGAAAGAGTTTCCTTCTAATTCTGCGTTTGCACTGAGAAGAATAGAGTTAATTCATCAGCCCCTGGTTCTCTGCTACATGACTATTTGACATGGCATCCCATGTTTTTTTTTGCGCGGTAGTCCCTCGATTAAATGTCATTCACATGTGGTAATCTGCATCCCATCTCCCCCGTGTATCTTTTCTGCACCTTTTGTCTTTCATATGCGCCCCCACCACCTATGCATGCTATTGTCATCCAGTTTCCATGGGATAAGCCTCCCAGAAAATACACTTGCACCCGCCATCGACGGCTGGGGGGGAAGGGGCTTCTTGATTAACAGTCCGTCCCACACGGACATGATGAAAATCCATTCGCCTCGCGTGTACGCTAATTCTGTTTGAAAACAGTTTGGGAAAAGGATTGTTTTTCATCCTGAGAACGCGGTGACACGGCCAGCGGGATTCCGCGGAGCAGCGGCGCGGCGATGGATGGTCGTCCTTGTCTTTGCCAACCGCCGCATATATTTCCTATTGATTGCTGTTTAAACAGAGGCATCACTGTTGCTAATCAGTGTCACAGCATTAGAGACAAGAATCTTTAAATGGAAATGTCAGGATGCGGCTTGGCTATCTTTAATATCTTAACTGAAGCATGTGTCATTTGGGTCAGATGAAACACAAAGGCCTTTTAACAAGGGGGAGAGAGAAAAATGAATGTCGTTTCTCCATTTGCATTCCAGCCCCTCTTCTGTCCTCACACCTTATAGGCCTGTATTGTACGAAAAGTAAAACCAGGCACCACGTTTGGGCCATTGGGCTGCCTTTCAGTATGTTTTTGCCAACACGAATCAGACCCCCTGCACGGCCTTCAGCCCCCGCTGCCTTGGACGGGGGTGGGGGACCTCCCGTTGACCACGTATTTTCCGACAGCATCTCACCCCTCTGCCTGTACCCTTCTATACTTATGTCAAGAGATTTGCCTGGTTCTCCGCATCCACAGCCGGGAATCGTACATCTTTCGGAATCTATTGACGTCCGGAAAGATCTCTAAACACCAGGAATTCCGTCGGCCCGCGCATTGACGCGTCCACCTTACCCTCTTATTGAGCACCATAATCCTCAGAAAGGTGAAATTGTTGTTTTTTGAAAACTCATAATAATTCTTTCCTCCCTCTCTCATGCATAAACAAAGTATTTTGAGAGCTGTGAAAAATTCCCTAAAATGATAGCCTACTTCCAGCATCGTTTGGCTTTTCCAAGTACAATCAATGCTTTCTAATCTAAGCTTTAGAAAAAAAACACAACAATAAATTCTCATCACAACAACTGCATTATTAAAGAGATGTCAGACAATGACACAAAAGTCGATGTTGCTCTCACTGCCAGACAGTGTGCGCCCTTGGTGTGAGCCCGCTGTTTTTCACAGTGTAAAAGTGTGATTTTCAAAGAAATTACACATAATACTCTGCTAAAGTGCACACTGGAGTAGTTTTGTTTCCAGTTGTTTTAAATGCAGTGGTGGCTTATTTCTGCAGGGAATGGCCCATCAATCAAATACAATGATTTTCACTTCACATTTTGCCTGTAATGGGCCAGACTCTGCTATGGCCTTCTGGTTAAGATTTGCGATTGAACACTGATGTACACCAAACTTGCACTGCGTAAGGCGATTGTTAGTGTTACTCTCTGACCCTAAAACCATTGCTTGGTTCTTTTTTTATAATTAAGATAAAGTCGTAGAGAGCTACATTTCTTATGGAGCTTAAGTGATACACAGTTGTTTTTAATTGACTTAATCGTTTTTCTAACTCATCTCTGCAGCTGGATATTTTAAGATTTCATGTTATGTAACAACAGATACTAAACAATGGCCCCTCCTGGGACTTAACCAGCAACGTTCATGTCAAGATCCCATGTCTTTTAACCTCAGGGAAACTCTAGAGTTGGGTTCAGATTCACTGCCCTGGAGGTGTGCTGAGGTAGTACTGCCCGCCTTAGCCACATCTAAACAGAGTGGGGAGCTTTACCGAGAGGTCATCTCACTTCTGTAACATTTCCTGAAATCCATCACTGGTTGGACACGTGAGAAGATCCAGAATGCTTTGCAAAGAGAGTGTAACGAATGAAGGCATTATGGACATTAAGGTCAATCATGAGGTTCCACCAAAGTCATAAGACTGAGATCTGAGGGATAATAAGTCAAGGTGATATTCTTCCATTTCACTGCATAATTTCCTTCCGAAAGTCACTTTACTTGACATAACAATCCATTAAAGACACCATTGGAGTTGAATAGGTAGATAATACCTAACATTTGTAAATCTAAGGTAAAATGAGATGAAAAATCGTAATTTATATGCTACCAACTAGAGCACATTGCCAGATATCTGACACCTCTATCTATCGTGTCTTGGGTCAGATAAACTGTAAAATCACCTATAAGAAACACATATCCAGACACCTGTCAGTAAATTATATCTATATTTGCTCTTTGTGACATAAATGGAGCCTGTTTAATTGACAGTGAAATCCTTAGCGTCTGCAGTGCAATACAGTCCCTCCCAATACTGCCGTGCGACTGGCGGTGTGAATGAAGGCAGTATCTGCTAGGTGGCCCCAACCTGGCCGTGCCGTCCCGCTTCTGCCACGCTTCTCTCGTTGTTCTGACTAATTAGCTCGTCTTAGCAACCGCACAGGCTGCGGAACGCCTCAAGCCGAAGGCTCCTCGCTAATCACAGGGCCGGCGCCGGTGCCGCCGGTTGTTATTTGATGTTCTGTGGAGCAGGCGGTATAAATGACAGGGCGCCCAATGGAATCCTGCTTCGTGCCACAAGGGCCCTGCACCATCTGGCCTAAGTGCCAGGTGGCTAATCAAGAGAGGCCCGCGAGACCCCGCCCTCTGGCCCGTGAGACCCCGCCCTCCGGCCCGCGAGACCCCGCCCTCCGGCTTGTGACACAAGCGGGCAGCAGCACCAGCCTGTGCACACACACTGTGACCCTCTCGCTTCCGGGCCATTCCATGCTGGTGTGCCAGAGATCCACCTTGCCGCCCTCTTGATAATGGCGTCTGTTCCCCCTCCCCTAACAGGACTGCTAATCAGATACGATTTCCCAAATTGCTTCTCTTTTTTTGTATCCACCAGATGAAACGCTGTAGTGTTCATGCCTCATCGCTTTTCGAACATTTCCAGCTCCCGTATCCTTCGTTGTCAGCACACACATCGGTGTTGCCTTTTCCTTTTGCCCCCGCTAACTGCCCCAGACGTGGTGAGTGCGGTTGTTAATCCGATGTGTGGCAAACGGGAATGTGTGTCATCATTTATAAGAGCGAGCTTGGCTAAATCCACCTGAGAACCTGAGTCAGTATGTGCCATTGCACAGTTTCCCAGTGTCCCTATGTTAATGCCCATTAATACCTACTGCATTTTACTACATATCACCGCCAAATGAAATCTCTGCCAGACTTTTCTAATTTTTTTTATATCCCAGGAGGAAGTTCTCAATAAACATAAATTGTCTCATTCCTACTTTACTTATTATATAAAATTCCTATGCTATATAGAGTAGACATATAAATTTCCCTGCTCCCAAGTAGGGTATATTTGTAGATTTGACATAAAGCAGTTAAACAGACAGAAATCTTCAAGGTGAAATTTTAAAAGTCCTGGACACCTGTGTTATGCTGTGGTTTACTTTGCCTTAACCAGCAGTGACTCATGGTTTCTTGTGCCGGGGGAAACTTATTGTCAGGTTTTAAGTTTCGCTGTAGGGCGGCTGCATTCGCACCTTTTAAAATTCCGGTTCTGACCGAAGCGGCCCTACCCTGCCAAGCTCATGTTTACGGATTTATATACCTTTCCCAAGGCGGTGGCTTGCTCCGCCCACGATGTGTCATCTTGCGACATTGGTTTGCACCACCGCTGATTGCGTTCACTTATATGGTTGTCCTTTCCCAACACTGAGCCCATACAGCACTGTTATTATTATTATTATTATTATTATTATTATTATTCTTTTTAGATGAAGTTCTGTTTAATTGTGCTGTACGCTGTATTCCACATGGGTCTGTGACCTTTGTAAACTTTAGCATCAAGAGCTGAAGAGCAGTGGGCAAAGTTAACGTCAATGTGGGCCTGGCAGCCTGACTTTTTGGGTGTTTTTTTTTGTGAGTATGACTCAGTGAAGCAGTATCTCTGCGTCCATCGCGTCAGCTTTCTGCCCGGGATGTACCTGTATGTCAGGAAGGCGAAACCATTGTAACTTAGTAGATGTGCTCAGTGCTCCGAGTCAATACTTCTGGCCTCTGCACCCTGGCCCATTCCAGCCCCGACACAGAGCTGGGTCCCAGATGGAATGCTTGGTGCTGCCACGCCGAGCGCCGAGCCCACAACCCCTAGCCCCCGACCTCTGACCTCCGCCCTCCCAGGAGAGGTCGTCAGGTGCCACCGTGCTCACAGATGCAGCCAGCTGTAAAGCGCTGACTCGGCACTTGAGGAGATTAAAGAGAAAATCCAGGCTGTTCCGCTTCACCTCTTTTTCCTTTATTGATTAACACTCGGATACAAAGGTGTTGCAGCAGAATGGCACGGACTGAAAGTACCTCTTAAAGCCGGGTTGTGATATTCAGAGGAGTAAGACGGCAGGAGGGGGTCTAGTGAGCAGCCGCAAAACGTACCACTGACCGACTCACACTTCATTTGAAGCCCTCGATGTAAATCCACCCCCTAACACTAAGTGTGAGGCTCGAAACTTATACAGCACTGCTAATAAGCTTACGGCTAGTAAAGTTGATGTCATCATAATAGTTGTTCATCCGTCTCTTTAGTGAATGTATTCATCAGCCCTTTCCTGCACAATATAAAAATACAGGCATGTACAAATGTCCGGTTTTCAGTCAGGCCGATTGAGTGTCACCGCCGAATTTTGGCTAGCTCCGATGGGAGGTGCTAGCATTTGGCTAGCTCCGATGGGAGGTGCTAGCATGATCACGTCTGGAGGAAAGAAAAGGAAGTCTGCTAAGAAGATAATTAAATGCAAAATCGTGGTGTTGATGAGAGAGAATCTAATCTTAATCTCTATTATTTTCCATTTTTTCCCCTAGTCTATGCCACCCCTAGGAGGTTAGATTTAATAGTTATGATGCTTGGGTTGCATGATACACAGGGACCAATTATCTTCCAGTCTTGAGCTGTTTACGTAGGAAGCTGTTTCTTGTAGGAATAGGCACAGCACTTTATTCAAATCTCTTCAACCAGTTTGACAGGTTCCCTTTCAGAGGTTTTTTTTTCCCCAGTGAGGCACAGTTTGAACTCTAATTTCTGGGTCTAAGTGTAGATGTTGAAGGTTGAACTGGGAACATGCTCCCTCTCATCCTTGGTCCAGAGTTGTGCACGGCGGAGCCACAATCCATCGGCAGATGTGAGCAAAAGATCACAAGGCTTGAGAATAGAAAATCTTAGAAGAATGACAAAAAAACCTGGGGTGCAGAGAAAGGTAAGCCTGTCCTAATCAGTGAGCGGCTTACGACTGAGAGAAGGCAGTGTAAACAGAATAAGAATGTGCCTGTTCCCATTTAAAACAGGCCCTGGCAGGAAACCAACAATGATAATAATAAAATAGGGAGACATGCTTGATGAAGAGCTTTCGGGACCAAGCAATTCCCCCTTCTAGGCAATATTAGAAACTGTACTCCAGAGTGGAGAACATTCTAGTGCTGGGTAAATTAATGCATGCTGGGTATCTGGGTCCCCAGTGTTCTGAGGCATTAACGAATAACGCCCCCACTGCCTCGTCCCTCCCAAAAACGCTACAGAGGTGGGAAGGGGGGGAAATCTCTATGTCTCCTTGCGTCGATGTGCTTGTGTTCCTCACAGTCTAGTTTGCATTGGGGCAAAAAAAAAAAGACATAAATTACACAGCGTCCCAAGGATGGCATGTGCAGTGCTGACAGGATGATGGCGTATTGATTCTCACTACAATGCTCAAATTGCCTGCCTGCCTCCTTGCCCCAAACATCATACATGTGACAGCCCCTATATGGAATTACCCCCCCCCGTGTACAGTAGGATGAAGCTCAGCTGCCCTCCTCTCCTTTGGACACGCTCAGAAACATCTGATTGGTGCTGGAGTAAACAGTCTCCAGCTCAGAGGATCTGCTTTGTTTGCGTTCGGCTAAGCTGTGGAAGAAGCGGTCCATTCAGGACCAGAAATAACCAGTGATACTGAGCTCCTTGTTCTGCATGTGGATACCGTGTTTCCAAAACGCGTGATGCAGCATTTCTGACATACATGAGAACGTGCTCTTGGCCTGTGACTCGGCGTAATGCGTATTATCCACATACGACTGCAACATGTCTTTTGAGGGGACAATGTACTGCCACACATTTGCATTGGTAATGTTGCATAAATAGTATATTTATGAGTAATTAGTTTTACAGAAGGAGTGATTTATAAATGGTTTCCAAATTAATTGTTAGATTTTACAGCCTGGATTTCAAATTGATAATGGCAATTACTGACTTAACCAAAAGTACACATTGTCAGACATAGGACAACCAAGGCCTTAAATCTAAATATCGCTGTAATGCAGTGTATTTCACACTGCAAAATGATACCATGTATAATTTTGGCTTTGCGATCAGCATTGGCACTGCAATTAGTAACTGCTTTCTCATATTAAGTTTACACACCAGCCAGTTCATCTAATTTCCAGTGAATCAAGTGAGTTTACGGTTAGTTTCATTCTTCTCTGACAGCTGCAGGATATGTATGTGCGGATGTGTGTGGGTAGATGCATGTATGTCAGGCACATTTTCTATCCAGCTGAATTCAAGAGTACTGTATTAAAACACTGTTTGCATTTATTTGCGTGACCAACACAGAGGGGTTCCTCGCATGGCCCCTTCTAGCCGCATTAGTATTGTAAGACTGACGTTCTTATTTATCCCAGTGACCTTTGAAAACTTCCACCAGTGAAGCTCTATTGATGAAACCCTTTCAGCACGTGTGATTTAACAGAGGACACAGTGTTAATGCGTCATATGGTCGTTGTGTACGGGCAGTTGCCACTAGAGCAATGGTTGGCATGGTTGTGCCTCGCTACTTTTTGGTGGATGGCTAAGTGATAGGAAACTGGAGGTGAAAACTGCGGGGGCCTATCATTACTCAGGATTACATGGAAAGAGGCTTGAAAGTAAGTCTGTCGGCGATGGGCCCCTAACCTGAGTGGGAAACCACAAACCGTGTCAGCTGTTTTTCGTAGGTCTTTGCTTTCTGCAGAAACCGGCACTACCTGAGGCGCATATAGATGAGGATCCTCAGGACTGTGTGTGTGTGTGTGTGTGTGCGTGTGCGTGTGCGTGCAGGTATACCTATCCTTATGGGGACCAGGAAAACTCTATTTTATAAAAATGCAAAAACTCTTGTATTTTGCTTGGTTACTTATGGTTATGGTTAGGGCTGGGTGGGGGTTAAGGTCGTCATAGTTAGCGTTAGCATTTTTCCCATAGAAGTGAATGAGCGGTCCCCATTAAGATATTTTTACCCGGCGTGTGTGTGTGTGTGTGTGTGTGGAAAAATGATAATTAGATATCCCAGAGTCCCTGGGGGATGATATGGCTGTGTTTTCTATGACTGTGGTATGTCACAATGGAGCATTGTGTGCTGCCCAGTACTGTAGTATAAATCTCTGTCGTTGGCTGAAGCACGGTGTGTCTTTTCAGAAATAATGAAATGATCACTGCTGATGAATAACAGTGTCTTATCTGAAGCCAGTGTTTGGAAACGTCTCCCCCATAGAACGCGAAGTGCTTACGTAATCGGGAAAAATTAAGCTTTTAAAATGCACTCTGAAAGAAGATAGGGCGATAACACACAAAGCCATTATTCTGCTTCACATCAATGTAGCAGATTTGATTGTGTCTTATGAACAGTCGCGTCTAAGCCTGCATATCTGCGTGAAGAGTAATACGTCTTTGAAGATTTGCAGGCTTTTGAATGTGCTTCTTTCCATCATGTACTTCCCGACATTCTGTTGTGTGTTATGGAACTGCAGTTCAGTTGTACCTTGACACCAAGTCGAGGGAGAAAAAAAACTGAAATTTAAACATTTGAATCTATTGTAGACCTTCTGTCCTGAGCCTTTCTCATTACATCAACAGCCTGGCAGAGGCAGTTGCTGGTCTTTGCACACTGACAGGAAAGACAGCCCTGACCATGAGAGCTTTTTTCCCCCCCCTGGCATTTATCAAACTTTCAAATAAATACGTCTTCCACATCTACTGGAAAACACGCAGAGCTGCCCTTATTAAGTTATATGGCGAAATAGAAATTGATTGATCTATAGCAATTACCGCTAAATAGGTCTGGATGTTTTCCTATGAAATCTCTTCACAAATACACAAGTGTTTTCTCAAACTCGTAAGTTTCCTTTTTATTGTGTTTGTTTTGAGGCAAACTATAATTGGCCAAACACTGGATGCTGTTTATGTAGATGCGTTTTCATTTTTTAATTACCTCCGGCTACTTTTTCTTGGCATTTCTACGGTTACCAAGGAAAATAGGGGGTAAAAAGCCCAGAAGACTTTGAAGGCTTATCATGTAACGGTGAGTTGATGTGTAGCTTTCAGGTATGTGCAGCTTTCTAGAGGGGCTGGAATGGAGAGAGAAAGGCAAAAGGCCAAGGCAGCTGATCTGTTTAGTGGTCCCAGCTTGAATCCAGCAGCTGAATCCGCAGTCTTCCTTCTACCTGTAATGCTTTCTTATGGGGGTTTTCTTGAAAACCTGTGAGTCATTGTGAAGTACCAGCCCTCAGCTGTTGTTGCGGTGCATGATACTGGCCTAATGCATGAATCATTGCCTTAAAGAGAAGAATATCAGATGCGGAACACCCTTCGGTTATTGTCCGTGGAGCTATGGAAGATAGAAAACTGAGGCAGCCTCATTTAATTTGAAGATACATTGTTCACCATCAACTTAATTATTTGCATCTTATTATGTTTGCTTGTTTACAAAATTGCTTTTGTTGGCACTAATGCATACGCTTGAACCTTGGAATTATTTGCAGAGATTGTTGCATTTATGCAATGGGGATATATGTTTATTCTGTTAAGTGCTTTCTATTTGCATAGAAGAACACTTATAGTCAAAATAAGAGATGTTGGTTGTTTTGCTTTGAAGCCTTAAACAATATCATGTCTAGTTAATGGCTAGTTGTTGTTATGTGGCCTCAGTATATAACAGTTTAGGGTTAGTCCATCAAAATACTGACCATCACTCTTGTGACATTGAAATTGGTTATAAACATACAAATGAGCAACAGCTGGTTCATGGTGTTAATTATGATTTATGTGATCTGAACAACATCAGGCAGAAATCCCTTAAATTCTGGACTTCTACTCTCTTGAATTGTAAATAAATGACTCCTGATTGGAGATTCTGGTGTAGCCCTGTAGAGGGCGCTGCAAGCATCGCGTTCGTAATACCCAGACTCCCCGTATAACTGACATTGTGCACATGAATGGGTTTGAAGCCTCCCGGAAGTTTGATCTCCTGCTCGGTTTCTAATACCCAGACCTTGACAGGTATTTGTGTATGAATTTCGGAACCCAGCGAGTGTGAAAATACCAGGGAGCACCAGGTCAGTGCCAACCGCTGAGGCCTGACATTGTATGCATTTTTCCCCTGTACGCTGCCACAGTAACATGGGGGTCCCTCAGAAACTCTGTCTGCTCGCCAGAACTACTTGCCTATTTCCAACGATATGGGACCAAGGTGGAGGAGGCTGCTGACTTTGAGTTGAGTCTTGGCCTGAGTCTGACAGCAGCTCCACATCCTCCCGAAATTAACGTCGCGTCTGTAGCATCCTCTGCAGTCACGCATTCTGTTTTCATTCCCTTCTTGTTTTTTTGCCTGCCGGCTATTGCTCATATTCTGCCTGTATTTCGATTATGGTGCAAAGCGAGTAATTCCAGTCGATTAGCATTAGCCTGCCGGAGTGGCAGCTGGAAGACCTTACTAGAGCGAAAAAAAAGTGTTTAATTTTAACACCCCAGTCATAGGTGTTGAGTTGTAGCTTATCAAACTAGCACAATAGACGGTGTCTAGGTTAAAAAAAAAATGTCTGCCAACAGTTTGAAAAGGGATCATAGTTTGTGTAGTTTGCATCTGTGGCTAATTTTGTGATATTGAGAATAAAGCAACAGTTCAAAAAAAGAAAATTCACAGGACTATATCTATAGCACAGAACATGTTGCATGATGCAGCGTGAAGAGCATTATGGGAGAAAATAACATGATGGGCTTCATGATAACAACATACTGCAGTGTGCCGCTGGTTACCGTTAAGTGTACTTACCCCACATCCCTGCTTTATTTTTTTCAGAGACAACCATGCAGCCGCCATATTGGTTTTCCTGTTTATGTTGAGCTTGACCTCTGACACCTGACCTCCTGCATAATATTGGTAACCATTTCATTTTTTTTATTTGATTGTATTTTAATTTATTTGTTTTTGTCATTGTTTTTGCTCATTCTGTTGGAAGGCTTCATCTTGTTTACTTGACTGTAATACTTTACACAGTGTGCTCCTTGTGGCGGGAGACCGATATCGTAGCCTTCAATTGTCTTTGTGTTTTGCTGCATGTTCATCTTTTCCCATATCGGCCATTTCCCTCATGTTTCAGTCCAATAAACTACTTTTGATATTTGTTCTGGATTTATTGCTTTTTCGCTTGGTCCCTTTTCTTTATTCAGTGTTTCCATATAAATACATTTAATACTGTATTGTTTTTTATTTTTTATTACCTCGCTTCGTCACCCTCCCGTGCTAACGTAAAGGTTTTCTCTATGCCCCGAAACATCCACATAAACATCATCGCTCTCATTATTGCCTTTTACATTCTGCCAAATGTTTCACTGACTTTTTTTTTGTTACAATGACATCAACTCTTGAAGGAGTGACCTGAAAAATTATAGTGTGTGAAGAAGTTAGGAGCCCAGCAACTACTGATGCAAAGGGAAAACACTACAGACAGAGACTAAAAGCAGGTTTTTGGTCCTTAAGCTCATACAACCAATGCGGATTGTGTTTTAAGGTAAGTGAAACACACTGATGCACAAGGCAGATGTGGATCTCTTGTCATCTGAAGAATGCACTCAGGATCTGAAGTATTTTTTGTTGCTACAAATGTTAATGATTGGCTTCCATTGCCAGTTTGTATATAAAGGTCAAAATCCAAAGCAGCTCAAGATTGCCCTTACTTTTTATCAATACAGTAACGGCAAAGTGAAATAAATGTTACCCATAGACTGATGTGCGGCTCCCAGCGAACGCCAGCACCTCCTAAGATCGTCTTGCGGGCATTATGATGTCATCATTGTGTTTCACCAGGGTGAGCATGAGTGTGGATGCATGTCACATTTAAATTAATGTGTGTGTGCGTCCACCTGCATAAATGTGATTGAAACTAGGAGGGAAGTAATATTCTCTTACTCACTGGGGTGTCCTTGCAGCTTTGGACCTATACAGTTTCTCTCATCAGCCCCGGGTGTTTTACATGCTGAAAGATTCTTGAAGGACACTTGGTACTATGCCACGGTGAGTGTAGAGCCCGGTTTTCGGTCAGGTCAGACACCCTGGGGTCTAGGTGTCCACACTGTGGTGTTGAGGGCTGAGTCAGAGGCAGGTTAGACGCCAGGACGGGACAGCTGCAGCACGAGAGAGCGGTCACAGACAGAAACAAGGGGACATCAGTCCTGGGCTCCTGCGTGACCGCACTGTTGGCACATGCCACTCGTGCTTCACTTACCATCTTCCCCTCGTAAACAAGACCAGGCATCCCCGGGACCCAGGCTGGTGTACATGTGCTGGCTGTGATCCTGCCTGACTGTCTGTCCTGAGCCCTGACTCATCCCCATTACACACAGCCGTAGTGACCCAGCCAGACTTGACATCCAGGGATGGGCTCTGCCTGCTGGTAGAGGGCCTGTCCATCACACTGACTTCTTCAGCAGAACCAGAATTGCAAGGGTGATGCTCCTGATGCACTGAGACCCTGAAGCTGTTTCCTGGTTACTGGAAACGCCCGTTCAGTGTCACTGACGAAATAAGATGGTGGTTGTGGTCAGTGGAATAATCGGTGTCCAAAAATTCATGGATCATTCAGAAGCACTTCTTTAATGATATAATCTAAAATATAGGCATGAAAATAAGTCCTCATATATACTATCTGTTGATAATTCTTTCCCACCTGTTTACCTGTCCTTCCACTAGGATGAGAGACAGGTAAAGCCCAATATTCTGGTTTGGTAGTTTGGGTAGGGTGTTGGGTTGGACATATGTGGCAGATATTATCTGGAGATATTGAATATAGTTACTTTGATATCCAGCGAGTGTATGGCAGGGGCTTAAGGGATGCAGGCCTGTATGCAAATCCAACATAGTCAATGATCCAGCTTCAAGGCTAAAATTAGAGGAAAAGATCTTGGGAAAACTCTGTTGTTTGTTTCAGCATCAGATGTGCTGGCTTGTCAGTAACCAGAAGTGAAACCTGTTTCCATGTCACAAGTGGAGAAGGTCTGTCGTCTATGAAATATGCATTTTTCTCAGAGACCCCATCTCATGTGTGATAGGTTTGTTCTTGTGAGATCGGCGAGTAGTCAGAGCTGCTGAAATCTTCCAACATCAAAGATTCTTTTCTTTCCTAAGCTTGTGTAGTCTTTAGAAGTGATGGTCATGTTCAATCATCACCTCGTACATGGTTAGAAAGGGATCACGTCGACAGGATCATCCCACTCATTAAGAATAGACCGTTATTTGGTTGCAGAAATTTCCTCACCTTTCTGTTAGATCTTTGACTGGAGGGCTTTCTTAAATGTTGAATGACTCTTATAATCAGAACTCGACCTGTAAGACCAGAACCCTTATGATTACTGGTACTGTCGTATATCAGTTTGATTTCATATCAGTCATTCAAAAATACTTGTTTTGGCAAGGGACAATTTTCCTATTTGCACACACCCCAAAGATATTTTCAAGCCAAATCAATTCCTGTACAGTGCAGCATTGCATAAGTATTCACCCCCTAGGACTTCTCCACATGTTTCAGTATTATAACCTGGAATTAAAATTAATTTAACTGGGATTTTCCTCATTTGATTTACACAACACACTTCACACTTTGAAGGTGCAAAATATTTCTTGTTGTGACTCTAAAGTTAATTAAAGAAAAAGTAGACATTTGTTGGTTGCATAAGTATTACCCCCCATGAGTCAGTACTTGGTAGAACCACATTCGACTGCAATTACAATCGTAAGTCTTTTGGGGTTTGTCTTTACCAGCTTTGCACATCTGGATCCTGCAATTTTCACCCATTTTTCTAAAATTGCTCAAGCTCTGTCAGATTGGTTGGGGACCGCAGGTAAACAGCTATTTCTTTAAGTCTTTCCACAGATTCTCAAATGGATTGAGGTCTGAGTTTTGACTGGGCCCTTCTAAGACATCCAGACATTTATTCATATTCTTGGTTTTAAACCACACTAGAGTTGCTTTGGCTGTATATAGTGTCATTATCGTGCTGCAAGGTCACCCCCCCCAGTCTCGGCTCTTTTGCAGACTAAAACAGGTTCTCTCTCTAGAACTGCCCTGTTCTTGGCTCCATCCATCTGTTCCCCAATCCCAGCCAGATTTCCAGTCCCTGCGGTTGAAGATCATCCCCACACCAGGCCACCTCCATCACGGTGTTCGCAGGATGATGGGCGCTGTTGCCTGTAGTGATTTGCACCAAACCCAAAAAGTTATATTTCGGTGTCAGACCAGAGAACCTTTTGCCACATTTGCCGTCTCCCACATGCCGTTTCACAAACTCCAAGTGAGATTTCTTACATTTTTTCCCCCAGTAATGGTGTTCTTCTCACCACTCTTCCATAATGGCCAGTACGGTAAAGTTTCCGGGTTACAGTTGACCTATGGGTGGCTTCCGCCACCTCGCCGACTTCTTCAGTATTACCATTAGCCCCTTGGTTGCTTTTCAGGCTAATCCTCTCCTTACCCTGTCACTCTGCTCGATATCCTTCTCTACGCATAGCTGCAGTTTCCCCATATCCTTTCCATTTATTAATAATGGATATAACGGTGCTGCAGGGGATGTTCAAAGTTTGGGATATTTAATAACCCAACACTGATTGGTACTTCTCCAGGACTTTAAGGGGGCAGGCATGAATATGTATGAAAGGCACTGTAGCAAGTCACATGACTCTCCCAATTAGAGAAAGAAAACAGTGTAAGCGGGGCCTTTATATACCTTTACCTAATGTGTTACACATTGGTGGTTCCCTCACTTTAGCTAGTTGCACAAAATATGCTTTTTTAAATGCTCCATTACCTTAAAAATCCCCAGCACACAGTGGCTTTAATAAGTAGAGATAAAGCATTTATGTGAGAATTTTTTTTTTCTGCATCCCATTTGTTTTCTGCTGTTTGCGGGTTATTGATGTTTTATATACGAAACATTCACAAGGGTTTCTTTGTGGGGATTTGATGTGCAAACTGCACAAAAAGCATTATTTTGACCACAGAGAAGATTAAATTAAAACGGCCACCACCGAATCAGTCCAAACTGCTTAAACCAGCTGTATTTTATTTAGCACAGAGGTGTAGCTCAAATATAGATCCTTTAATACGTTTACATTACAGGACATCACTTTGCTTTAATGTGTTTCAGAACAGGGTGTCGGGTAGCGGGGGACGGAGTGGTGCTGGAATGCTGTTTGTCGCCATTATCAGTGAAGATGTAAGTCCCTCTGTATCAACGATAAACCTAATCAGCCCATTTAGTGGAATCAGGCGAGTGTCTAGTAACCTGGAGATGAAGGAGTTGCAGCCCGGTGACACGCGGGTGAAGCTGGCGCCATGAAGCGTGGGGGCGGAGCCTAAGTGGCCCCGCGCAACACCACAAGGGGGCGATAAGAGGGCGAGCTGCGTATGTTGCACACATGTGTGGCCTGTGATTAATAACCAACGCCCCACCTCCATTCTGTGCCTTGTTTAATGTAAAAGAAGAGACTGCCTACCGCAGGTGTGCTGCCCACTTGCTTCTAATCAGCCAACTGTTGTCATGGTGACCTTTCAAGACTGATGGATGGTGTGGCATCGGGGCACCAGGAGGAAGTGGAACGAAACAAAAGCAGCGTGGGGGCGCAGTAACCCTTGCAGATCTTGCAGTATTTAACCTCCTAATGAACGGGCCGAGGGCTCATGTAATGCATCATGTTTTTTGTTCACGTGTGTGAGTGCATTTAATTATATAAATATTTGGGATTGAATGCGCTGATTATATGCGCTGTCATAACCCCTCACCATTATTAGTTGATTTTTTTGTTTTCTGCCAGCATGTCATCGAAGCTTCAAAACCTAAAAGCATGTTTGTTTTATTCTCACTTTTCTGTGTAAAATGGCAAACAGCTCTCCCGTGGCCCAGCGTAAATCTGTTGCCGTCTTGGGAGACCACGGCGTGCAGCCCTCCATCGTGAGTCCTGCAGGTGCTGGCATGGCCCCCATCAACATACTGGGGGGGTTCTGCAGGACACTATGGCGGCAGGAAAGCTGAAGCATGCTCACTTTGGGCTCCTCCTTCATGTCCTACCTGCTTCACTGTTGGGCTTATTGGAGAGCAGATTCAAGGCGAGTCTGAGGAAAAGGCTGGGAAGAGGGAATGAATTAAATGCGACACCTGCAGATGGAACAGAGGTTAAGGCTCAAGGCCGTGGGTTGCTGGTTCATGTCCCTAGAGTGGCCCTTGCTGTAATACCCTTGGTCAAAGTACTGAACAATTCCAGTAAAGTATCCTGCTCTTGAATTAAAATGGTAATGCTAACTAAATTTAGCTACATGTAATCTTAAAACTAACAGGGTGTATGAGTGATAGGACTACAGTCATTAGAGTAGGCCGGGCGGCTCAAAATCTGTCTTCCGTAGAGTAACAAGTAAATGAGTGAAAGTTGTAGGAAACTATTATTGGATAAAAAATGATTTGCATGCATGGAAAGCGTATAAAATGACTACTTCACTTAAGATAATGAAGCTCTAAGAAAATACTTATAGTCGGCTTCAGAAAAAAAAGACGATTATCATATGCAGTCAACATACATTTTTAATTTAAAAAAAATTTGCAGACTAAGCTGGATGTTACAGACTGAAGCTCATTTTTGTTAATGTTACTAATTATTATTGCACAGCTCTAATGCATGATGCAAATTAAAATATCGCCATGACACCGACCCGACAGGACATTTCGGGACTGGGGGGGTGATCTGTGACATGCTCAACGGTACATTTCTGCCGGGCTTGGAAAGGTGCGGTATCAATCATGGCCTGTAGCAGAACACCATTTGTGGCCAGAATATAAATGTTCCCAACAGAAGACCTATGAATGCATTAAACGTTCAAAGAGCACCGGCAGATCTGAACGTTTTCACCTTCTGACAAACATCCACGGGTGACCTTTGAGAGCTGCACCGGGGAGACATAAACCTGCCCATCTCGGAGCGCCGTGCGCCCCCAAGTAGTCCGGGATTGATATATAGGTCTGCTGGGTCAACCGCGCCGTGTCGAAATGCAAATCTAACATTTAAAGTCGAGCGCTGCGATAGATTCCGGGCTTCGCGGGGATGTGCCTAGATGCTGTTAGGCGAGGGAGTAAGAACTTTAAGTTTAATGGGACGGGTCTCGACTCGTCCGCACCTCAGATGCGGGCGGCACCGGCCTACCCAGCTCAGGGAATCGGCGTCTCATGTATTATATAATCTCCCGCTTTATTTATTTATTTTAATAAGGAAGAGCCGAGAAATTAGAATTCGATTCTGTATATTTTTCTTGGAATTTTGTCAAGTAAGATACAATATTTACTGAGCCCCAGTGGCTGTTATATATCTGTATTTCACTATGGTGTAACAGAACCGCGACCGTATGGTTCTCATAATGACCTTTTGCATCCATTTCCGTATTCTGTGCCTGTCCTCGGGGCCCAATTAAAAGCGAGTAAATAGTGAAATGGACCTAAGCCCAATCACTGGGGTTCACGGCCTCTGTCCGCCTCTTTGTTACCTGGCTTGGGGGGGTGGGGCAGGGGGACTGTGCCAGGTGAGCCTGGGAGAGAGAGCGGCCAGCGCAGGTAGGAGCCACAGAGCCACGAGACACTGGCCGGGCGCTCCCAGCCACTTAAAGCCAGGTCAATATAAAACCTCATTACCCGAGTGTCATAGAAAATTTGTGCCCTTTCTGCTCCATCTAGCAGCAATTGTGCAGGATAAGCGGTGCCTCCGTTTGCCGTTTTAAGCGTTCCGTTAAAGGCCCTCCCACGGGGTCTCTCACTTTGAGGGCACCCTGTGCTACCCCCGGCCTCACCGCCAGCCCTGAGTGTGAATGAGGGCTCCTGTTCGAGTGTCTGAACAGAAACCCCATAATGAGCTTTGTTAGTATGGAGCAGGCCTGTTTGTGTTCTGTGCTAATTCAAAGTGGAAGAAACTCTCACTCCGTATGTGAGGATTCTTCTTTTGGTGGAATTTTAATAGATTTGCTCACAATAAGTTATGTAGTGAGAAACTTTCCTCCCTCCAAGGTTCCTTTTGTCTAGCGTGCAAAATCAAATGTTATTTAAAAGCACGTCTTTCAACTCGCTTTTAAGTGTGAGCCACCAGCCCCCCCCCAGCAAGGTGTGTGACAGTGACCCCTGCGTTTTATAGCATGACACGGTAATTTCGTGTCTGAGTGGAGAGCTCAAAGGAAAATAATTGAAAAATCCATGAATAGCACCCTGAATGTGAAACGCAGGTCTGTAAGACGGCACAGCAGAAACAATTACAGAATGGACAAGAACAGTGACCAAAAAAAAGGAGTGAAAAACATCACAGAGAAGCATGTTCTGATAAAAGCCAAACATGCAGAAAGAAAACAGAAAGGTCAATACAAGCCCAGGCTATAATTATGAACTGAGAATTGGCCAACAAACCCGCTAATTAAACCACGGACAAATTTCCTCTCTGTCCCAACGGTTCCGCCCGTGACCAGCATATTAATCTTGGCGGGGTGGGTGCGCTCTCGCCCGCCTCCACGCGTCACCATGCCATGTGCTCTGGGGCCCCGCCCTACAGGCCCTCCCGGGGACTCTTCATGGCTCTGAGGAGCTGCCAGACATTTATTGGGACAGTCCGAAATGGGACTGAAAAATGAAGCAGGACTGAGGCGAAGGTTGAGTGACGTCAGGCTGCCCCGAATAATTAGGATGGAACGGCACTTTGGACTCGAGGAAGTCCTCCAAGAGGGCAGAACAGCGCGGCCCGGTGGCCAGACAGGGCCATGCCGCTTCCCCCCAGAGTCTCCGGGCCTCGTCCTTCCCACAGCATCAGGGGTCATACTGACCATCTATTCTGGGTTTGAAAAAAAACATAAAAGAATGTGGGAAAGGAGAGTCTGTGAACAAGATGGGACTGTTTAGGATAAGAGACCTTTCATCTGCTCTAGGTGTAGGGGAGAGGGTTCATCACGGCAGCCCTTTAATCACCAGGTATATAAGTGTTTCTATGAGGTATTAAACTCTTAACTGCATAAATATGTTAAGTCATAACCTATTCTGCAAAACGAGACTGATCTACTAAAGGATCCTCAGCAGAGCCCCAAAGCATGAGCCCTCTTGTATAACTATGAACCCGTCAAGGACTGGGAAGTGAAAAGGAATGTGAGATGCACCCTGTAGTCCTAGCTGGTCCATCTTCTACAGCTTCTGTCCCGGTTTGGCAGGCAGGCAGGCGTTGGGTAAAGGAAAGGTGGTTTACAGGTGCCAGAGAGATCACTGGAAAACTGTGTGTGACCCCTGGGCAGCGGATGATGAATAGGTGAAGAGGCAGACCCCCCCCGACCCACCCCCATGCAGCTTCCTCTTGTCCTGTCCGCCACATGCAGAGCTAGAGAGGTCCAACCAGAGCACTACTCTTCATCCCCCAGCTGACACACGCAGTGCCACCTGCTTGTACATGTAGTTCTAGCCCCTTGTGTGTGTGTGTGTGTGTGTATTTATATACCTCCACCTGCCTGCATATAGCTCCCTAACGAAAACTTGAAATGATCAGCTCTTGAAATAGTTTTGACAAATAAGGAAGGCATCTGAAAATAGTTTGGGTTAAAGCAGCGCAGCAGATAAGAAATATGAAAGAGATATGAAGTGTACATTTTTATTTATATATATATATATATAGGGTTTCCTGGGTCAGTGCTGCATGCATGGTTGTGTTTAAAGATATATACAGACTCCATAGAGAGCAGAGTAGGTGCAGATGTGTGCTCCAAGCACAGCTCAAGGATAGCGCGTAGTCAGGCGCTGCGCCGCTGCCTCTACAGGCCATTCGTTAACTTCAAGAAAGCTGTCGAATTTTCTGCATGGTGCCAGGGACCCCCAATATGGTCGGAAGAAGGCAGGGAAAATCAGGAGGCCTCTCGAGGGGAGGGGGGAGATGGGACTGAACTCCGGAGCAAATTATCGCACGCTGTAGTCCAAAAAAAGGGGGGGAAAGAAACAAGGGGACCTCGTTTGGCGGCTGATAGCAGCCGTTGTGAGCACAGCCATACGGTGAGCTTAACACTCCGCTCTCCCCACTGATTACATTAGCGGCTGCTGGGACCAGGGCTCCTGCCATAATTGGATTCTTGTAAGTGGGATGGAGAAGCTAAACAACCAGATTGCTGTTTGTTTATACCGTCTTTTCATACGTTGGTGACGTGCCCTGACTCCTGAAGCGGACGGAGACCTGCTTTTTCCCGCTTACTGGGCCTAATTGGTTATTTATTCCCAGCATACGCCCCAGTTGTGGCTCCATCCAGGATTAAGTTGGGCTTTAATTAGAGCTACAGCGTCGTGATAGACTCCGGCGAGCGCGGGGCCTGCTAGGGGGACAGGCAGCAGGAGACGCAGGGCCCTTGACACAGGAGCGGTTTGTACGCCAAACGCATGTCTGCGCTGGCAGCGGATTTGCATTTAAATGGATAACCAATTGGCTTAGAGTGCTTGCGGTGTGATGTCACAAGGACTCCACCTTAGGGCTCCTGTGCTGACTCCCATCCCAAGCACCTCGCCCAAAGATATTACAACCTGGCCCCCTCCTGGGACTCGAATTTGCCGGGCTTCTGGCTACAGGTGCGTGTGCTTAGGTACTGCTTTACCTGGTGGCTGTCAAAATAAATAAATAACGTGCAGGCAAACGAATGAGCCTGCTTACCGCCCGCGCTGGCCCTGTCAGTGCCACAGTGCAGAGGGGAATTGTGCAAGGGGCAGAGAATGAGCTGAGAGCCAGCGATACTCTCAGGAATAAGTAGACAGGAAAAAGACCATATAAGCAGCGTTAACGAAGTAAACCGTTTACTGTCACAGGAGATGGCAACGAACAACTCCCACAGGGTATTTTTGTGGAAAATTTATATTGTACTTTGACCTAAATATCATATTTATTTTATTTTTCCCATTGGCCACTGTGGTATTTACTCCCTGAATTTCCATGATTAAGCTTTTTCTGATAGATCATTGCGTGTCATCGCTTTTGCGACACATTAATGAAGAAAAAAATGAAAACATATGCAGACTGGCGCGGCGAACAAAACGTGCAACACTAAGAGATGCAGCTGACCATTACTTGGCTGCATGCCTCTACAGAGGCTGCCATTTTTGGGGATCTTTTGTGTGTTTATGTGTGTGTGCGCCATGCAGTTTCCCACAGACAAACCTCATTTTCTGTGTCAGTCGGATAGAAAGAAGAGAAAATAGAGCAATTTTATTTTGGCCTCCAATGGGGCCCAGAAGGGAAGCTGTCGTTTCACTTAAGGTCATGCCGAAAAATAGGGATTCCGGCTGCTTTCGAGCTTTCAGGAGCCAGCATTTGATTAAGAGCCCCCCCCCACTTGGTACGTTCCTTTTCAACCTCGAAGGGGTCAAACGTAGCCGTCACTGTCATCTCCTCAGGGTCCGGCAAGCTTGACATTGTGGTATTGACTGTCAGACCAGCTGGGTCAGTGTCAGTTGTTTGATAATAATTGATGTTGTAGCGGGGGGCTGTTTTCCCCCTTCAGCACGATGCTGAACAAGCCCGGTGGCAGCACGAGCGCCCATGTGACTCGGCCCGTCGGGACCCCTCGCACGGGGCTGCTCGTCTCCAGCTCACAGCCTCACCGCTGTGCTTGAGGGGCAGGTGAGGCAGCATCTCCACTCTCCAACCATCAGACGCGGTGCCTAACACCTGCTGAGGTGTCTGTGAGCATCTCACTCAGTGCCGTTCAGACCGAGAGAATCCCTGCTAAATGGAACGCTAATTGAATAGGGTGTTGACAAGGTGCTTTTCAGCTTTTGGAAAGGGATCACTGCTTTACATTTGCTGGGCGTCACTCATCTGCTGGGGTAAACATAAGCTTGTTTGCCTTTCCTGAGGTCTAAATATTCTTCTTCTCCTCCTCCTCATTCTCCTCCTCCTCCTTCTTCTCCTCATCCTCCACCTTTTTCTTCTTTTTCTCCTTCTCCCTCTTCTACTTCTCCTCCTCCAGCACCTTCTTCTTTTTTCTTCTCCCTCTTCTGCTTCTCCTCATCTTCCTTCTTCTGCTCCTCCTCCACCTTTACCTTCTTCTTTTTTCTCCCTCTTCTGCTTCTCCTCATCTTCCTTCTTCTGCTCCTCCTCCACCTTTACCTTCTTCTTCTTCTTCTCCCTCTTCTGCTTCTCCTCATCTTCCTTCTTCTGTTCCTCCTCCACCTTTACCTTCTTTTTTCTCCTTCTTCAGCTCCTCCTCCACCTTTACCTTCCTTTTTTCTCCATCTTCTACTTCTCCTCCACCTTTACCTTCTTCCTTTTTCTCCTTCTTCTGCTCCTCCTCCAACTTTACCTTCTTCTTTTTTCTCCATCTTCTGCTTCTCCTCCTCCTCCATTTTCTTCTTCTTTCTTCTTCTTTTCCTCCTCCTTCTTCGTCTTCTTCTTCTCATTGTTATTTTTATTATTATTACTTGTACATCTCCCACTTACGCTATAGTACCCCTTGAATCGTTCCAAGCCATGTCAGTGGTCGATGTGGAACCCCAGAAAGCTTTAGCGCACCCTGGCTCCTGGAGCTGGCTGATCTGGCCACCTCAGGATCTCTCAGGCTGCATCCCATTCCCTGTCCTCCCAGTGATGTGTTCAGTGTGGTGCCAGTGGTTCCATGCCTGTGTTCTGTGAGTCTCACCACCAGCTTAGACACTTAATACACGCCATAAATTACCTTTTGATTTTATTTATATATTTATTAATTCATTAATTTATTTATACCCATTGCTGTTTTGTTGTACTTTTATCCATTGCCCACTGGACAGCTAAACCCCCTCCCCCCAACCCCCCCCCCGTGTTTCTGCTGGAGTGGCGCTCGGGCAGCAAAGGGAATGAGATAGCCTCCCTTTCGCAGAAAGTCATTAACCCTGCCGGTGGCCCCGTCTCTGGCCCAGTGAAATTCCCCTGTCACGCTCATCGCCAGGCCTGCAGTTTTATTGCCCTCATCTCTGTGTCAACCCTGATGTATTCCTTGGGGAGCCGGATCTGCCTCCTCGTCGCGGCCCCTGCGATACACGCCAAGCCTTGCGGGAACGGCGCCTCCTCCCACTCCCTGCTTATTCTACGTACGTTATATATGCATATAGATGCTTATACTATATATCTGCCTGCAACAGAAATCTATTCGGAATCTGAGCTATGAAGGAATCTATATAACTGATGTCATGGTCCACTTAGACAAAAGTGTAATGAGGTAAAAATCTGGTGTTTTAATTAATTTCATGGCCAAAGAACTCAACAAGGCAAAGGAGTTCTTGGCAGCCTGAGGGACTTCGCAGTGGTATTGTGTTATGAGGGTCTGTTTTGAGGGGGGATCTTGCCCTGGGGTTGCCCGGAGAGCCACTAGTGCGTGGAGACATGGTCAGCAAAATGGCCGTGAAGGCATCATGTGTCCTTTTCTAGGCAAAGAAACTGAAGGAAAAAAAGAAAACTTCCTCCATAAATTGTTAATGGGGTTCTGACCGGGATAGAGAATAAAGTTTATATAGTCAAACCGTTCCCATAACAAGCCTCGCTCTCTTTCCCCTCCCCGCTCCTGAAGACCAGGATCATTCTAGCGTTCTCGCTAACACCAAACGACGCTAATTACAGGCGTGCTGACAGCTTCTGTCATGCCGCGGTCCCTTTTTTTACAGTACAGAGAAGAGTTTGTTTAAAAATGAAGGAGAGACAAAAAAAGGGAAATGAACAATTGGACTGGCATAAACATGAGAGCAGCTGACACCCCCAGCCACGAGCGGTTTATCTGTAATTGCATTGCTGTTAAGCTGGATCATGTGACCAGGACAGCAGGGGGGGATCTGCCTTAGTGTGGGAACTTCAAAGGCTCCCCCCGCCCCGCCGCCTCTGCCACTGGCCCCCGATTCCCATTAGCCAATTGAGGGCCCGCAAAGGAAGCAAGGTCAACCCTCATTACCGGTATCTCCATGCGCTCCAGTGTCCCCTCGAACGGCCCTTGTGGTGGGGGCTCGCCTCGGCCGCCTGGCCGTGATGCTGAGATGAGAGCTTTTCCCCTTCATTAAGTGAAGTGGAGATAAAGTGAATATATTCATGTCCGTAACGCGAGAAACCGCGCCGGAGCCGTTGCAGCAGAATTCCTGATGGTTCTGGAATGAGCTTAATGCATCAGTAGGCTGTTTGAAACACTCCGCTGGTGTTACCCAACCGAAATGCATGCATCGTTATGCTTAATTTAAGCCGTTGGCCTGGTGTGCCCTCTCCTGCAGCCATGTGCTTGTGGGCTGAGAGGCCAGTAAACAGAGTATTTTCTGCCTGCCCGCATCCAGGCTACAAACATACCGCGGACTGCTGTGCTCTCAGGCGCACAATCTCATTTTTTAGAGGAATTTAAACGATTTTGTTTTTTAGACGCAAGTACATTGCAGAGAATCAGCCACTGGACAGAAGAAAATGATGGTCGTGCGTACAATGAATAACGGACTTGTGACGCGCTGCTTTAAGTGTGACTGCAGGTGTTGCTTATGGAGGGGCTGAGGGGTGAAAGGCCTGGCATGACTTTAGGACCTGACAGCCAGCTAGGAAGTGCTTGACAAAGTTTACATTGAAGGACATCAAAGGGGACAGCCACACGTAGCGTAATCAGCCCTCTGACCAAGCACCTGTGTCACCTGTAAGGCTCACATCCCTCTGAGCGAACATCTCAGTACTTCCTATGCAACTGGCCTCGCCTTGCCAGGAACCACTCATACCAGAGAGTCATAATAGAGAAGGTAGTTTCAGAAGACCAGCACATCCACGCTGGGCATCGCTTCATTATCCTGAACAGTAAGTGCTGATCAGTTGCACACTTTCATCATTATGGCGTGAAGAATTAAAACATCAACAAGAGGATGTAAAAGCAGGCTATTCATTTAAGCAGCGTCACGGCATGTGGGAGCGCTACGGTGTCTGATGCCTGCTTAACATTTAGCTGGGGCTTCATAGCTCTACGTCTGAAGGTTAGAAATGCTTTAATACGTTTATTTACATTGTGAGGATGGCCCTTGCCTCTTTGTGACAGCTCAAATTAATATTTTGTAGCCGTTATCTAGTTTTCTTCATTGTGGTATAAATAAGGAACTTGTGCAAATTCAATTACACAAGACTTCAGAGGCCCTCGGCTCTGGGAGCGCTGTTCCCTCCCTCCCGCAACAGCCTAAGGAATGCCCCCCCCCCTTCCCGCCCAGGCCTGCCTTCCGCCATGATTCCGGAAGGTGAACTCAAACTTTTGGTATTGCTTTATCCATGTGGGACTTTTGCCTTTGTATTTTGTCTATATATGTCTTTTTATGTATTCGAGCACAGGGACGTGTTCTGGAACACCGCGGGAATTCAAGAAAGTTTATCTTTGACACTTTTGCCGAAAAATATGGCAGCATGTCTCGCAACGCCCCCTTATGCATCCTGGTCTTGAACCTCTGCTCGCCCTTCAGGTGTCGATAGATCTGATAGCTGCATGCTCCTGTTGTACCCATCGTTCCCAACAAAGGACGCCAAGCCGGGGGAAGCGGCACCAATTAGTGCTCCGTCAAGCAACGCTAAAGTTGCCGTGTCACTTCCCCTCGGTACCATGCGTATTGCAATTCTCGTGACTCCCCCAATCCCCCCGCCCCCCGCCTCCGAGTCCGCGTCCCGGCGAGGCTTCGCTCCTTTCTGACGAAGGCGCCTTGGCCGGGTCCCTTTCTGCAAGGTGACAGGTAACTAGCGCGGGAGCACCGCATTAGCAGGACCGGCAGACTTCGGCTTGTTAGCAAGGTGCGTGATGACAATGGAGGGGAGCTGTGCGGTGACAGTCCTGAGTCGGGAGCTCCATGAGTAATGGCATATCGTAGGGAGATATACAGCAGTGAAGTACACCGTTCTCCCTCCGGTAATTTGGGACAGTCATTTCCCCCAACAATGATATTGCTGAGGAATCACTGGACTAATTCATCAACCCTCCCACCTTTCCCCAGTTTTATGACTCATGAAAAAAAAAGTTCTCTAATTGTTGACCTAGATATGCGCATTTAAAAAATATGTTTTTTTTTCTCATCTGCCTTGCTGAGGGTTTACGGTATGCATGCAGTGAGCCTCAAATTGGATGATCCGAGGGCAGCGGCGATGACAGCCTAAATGGAATTCGGCTATGAATGAACGGCTACTTAAACTCGCGCCTTTGAAGTGAGCGGCGGCCCCTCGCGAGTGCTGATGTAACAAGCTGCTGCGCTGTGTTCTTGTTGTGTATGATCAAAAAAAAAAAACTCAGATCAGTATACTGCCATACTTTGTTATTTCTGTTGAAGTGTTTTCCCTGGCATGCCCAATATTTATGTCCCTCCTAAAACAGCTTGATGGTTGCAGAGCTTGAAGTTTGTCAATGGTGCTTTTTTCTAACCAGCATCAATATGGATGACTCCAGCTTGCTACACTCAGGGCAGCAAGGAGGCGTGAAACAGGCGGCAGGCCATGCGCTTTTCTTAATTTTTGTTTATTATGTATTTATGCTGCAAGCCCCGTGATTTACTCTGATCAAATGCAACTGCTTCGGTCTGGATCAGTGAGTAACTCTGGCACAGAAGTGCTTGCCCCTCTCTCTCTCCCTCTCTCTCTCCATCTCTCTCTCCCTCGCTCTCTCCATCTCGGATGTGTCCTTTTCCACTCGCTCTCTGTTTCTTGCCGTTTCTCAGTCAGCCTCTCCTTCCCTACAGTTTCTGTTGGTTTTTCGCTCTTTCTGTTTCACCCTGTCCCTCTCTCGCCCCCTTTTCTGCCACCTTCTCTTTCACTCTTTTCTTGCTTCACTGTCTCGTGTCCTTTTCTCTCCCTTCTCTTTTTCTTTCATCCCTCCATTTCTCCTTGACTTTTCCTCGGTCTGTCTCCTGACATTGTGATTCTTTTCGTTTTTTTTCTTTTTCCTTTTTAATTCCGCGGATAAAATGGGCAGATTTCAAGGTGAGCTTTCATTATGCGGAGCGGGCTGGTGATCTCTGACGCCCGCCGCCCCCGCCTTTCTGTGGGCGCGCCAGCTCAGCGCAGGGAATACAGTTGGGGTCGACCCTCCTTCAGCGCCACCTCATTCCCGCTTCATCCCGACAGGAACCATCTTTATTACACCTAAAGAGGTTCTCTCTAACTTTCAAGAGCACCTACGCTCCACATATCTATTTATTTAGTTATTGTGATTGCTAAGCTGACATTTTTTTAAATATAGAATGACAATTACACAGCACATCCATTTTTACAGTTGGATACTTTAGTGAGTAATTTCGGTCAGGTGTCTGGCTCTGGGATAACACAGCAGAGGACTTCCTGTCTCTGTGGATGCCCCTGAGGACACTGATACTCTGTAGGCCTTGTGCTGAGGCTCAGGTGAATGGAATCTCCACACAGGAAATGCCATGACCAAGTCTCTCGCACTTCCAGCTCTAAGGCTCAGGGCCAGCTTCCCCGCAGCTACAATATCAATTGATTCAGCCCAGCAGCATATCAGATTAAAAGAAAGCACCATCTCCTCTAGAATCCTCACTTTCAGTCCCCTGTGGCTGCCTGCTTCCCTGCCACTGCACTCACGGCTGCCTCCTGTTTGCAGGCGAGGCCCAAACAGGGGCGGGCACGTGGGGTGCGGCTGTCCCAGGGAGGGGCAGCCAATAGCAGCGCAGGGAGGAGCCGAGCAGCCAGTGATGTCAGCGTCGGCAATAGCTTTAGAGACTGGCGGTGATTAATCTGTTGCCTGTATAAAGCTTGCGATCGGCACCAGGAAAAAAGTGAGATAGTTCAGTAGAAGCTCTGGGTGCAGATCCTTCTCTGTGGGTAGAGAATGAGACTGGTAGTATAAATCGAGACTCCTCCTGAAGTATAGAGACTTCCCCTCATTGTAGGTAAAAAAAAAAAACTTCTCTGGTGGTACAAAGATACTCCTCTGAAGGTACAAAGAGTTACTCTGCAAGCAGAGAGGCTCTGTTTTAGCTAGAAACTCCTCTTGAAGCCAGGAGTCTTCTGTAGGTAGAAACCTGTCTGATGGCAGACGCTCCGCAGTGCTGTGGAGAAACTTCCTGTTTGTTAAGCTGTGCTTTTCCTTGACCTTAATCAAAGGCAGGAAAAAGTAGATAAATTTCAGGCAAGGGGATAAGATAAGATAAAGATACTAAACCAAGAACAAGCCTGGATTTAACTTGTGTTGGGAAAAAAGGTTTTATTTTTTTACATTTAACTGTAAATAATCATGTAGGAGGTGAGATGAGCAAAAGGTTCCTGTGGTCCATATTTAATGCAAATTTTTTATTTATTATAATATTGTACTTTGTAATATGTTACTTTTATTTAGCAGAAAAAACATCAAAAGGTACTGTGCTTGGTAAAATAAGCAGCAAACTGGATCAAGTTATCCATCCATCCATCATCCATCTATCCATCATCCATTCATCCACCCATCCATCTTTCAATCCATCCATCCTTCCATTCATCCATCCATCCATCCTTCCATCCGTACTCCCGCTGTTGATACCGGTCAGGCCGGCAGGGAGTGTGAAGTTATTAAGTTACATAATTTACGTGTTAGAACATAAGAACATAAGAAATTTACAAACGAGAGGAGGCCATTCGGCCTATCAAGCTCGTTGTTTAATGGGAGCTTTAAAAGGAAGTTAATTACTTCACAATTTAACCTATTTATAAAGCAAAAACAGGTTTGCAGCATTTTGCTCAGTAGTTCAGCACTGCAGTTTCTCTTGGTGTGTAGAAGTTAGGTAAAAGCTTACTTGGTCATAAACGTGGCTCCTTAACTACTGCGCCATCTGCTGTCCCTAAGGCAAGTTGGTCTTCTGGGCTCATCTGCACTTCAAAAGACAGTCCTGTGTTGTGCATGCAGATTTATCAAAGCAGAGACACCGTAAAGTAGATAATGAGCACAAACTGCCCCCGAGGGGCAATTACGCCTCCTGTAGCCTCAATCTGAGTCAGGGTCACCCTACTCTATCTCAGTTGCCCCTCAAAACTTAAATTACAGCATCAAACCTCTTCCTGTTGTCTTCTTTTGAGTGTTTCTCTTCTTAGAGAAACTACTTTTTCCAATTTTCCTACTTTAAAAAAGGGCCGGGGGGGGCGGGGGGGGGGGGGGGGGGGGGGGGGGGGGGGGGGGGGGGGGGGGGGGGGGGGGGGGGGGGG
>JAODLD010000113.1:1702154-1712843 GCA_026781065.1 Mormyrops boulengeri
CCCCCCCCCCCCCCCCCCCCCCCCCCCCCCCCCCCCCCCCCCCCCCCCCCCCCCCCCCCCCCCCCCCCCCGGAGGGAGAGGGAGCAGGCAATCTAGCCCAGTCTGCCTCTGCCAGGGTGAGGGCAGTGATCGCCCGCTGAGTCAAATTCCAGCAGAAATGGGGTGTGAATCCACGGGCTGCCTTACCTGGGCCCCCCCAGCCCTCCCCAAATGTGCAGCTCTGGGCCCCCCTGAACACCCCATACTCTCAAACCTGTCGGTACAGATGCCAGCTCTTTGGGTGTCAGTCTTTTACTGTTAAATCCCCATCGTTAACTGTAGGGTCCTTTTCCACAGCTTATATTTCCCCTGTGCCACTGCACGGGGGCACTGCCCTCGCCTGGGCATCACCGCCGGGTGCCAAGAGGTTTCTGATTCAGGTATATTTGTGCCAGGGAGCCTGAGCGTACAAAAGCACCAATACTCCAGGGCTTTAACTAGAGTTTTTTTTTCTCTTTCCTTTGCAATGAATGAGCAATTAGAGGCTATATCAATTAGCGCGTGTTGTTTCAGTCCCTAGCCTCATTCTAAACAGATTGTTTTGTTAGCATTCCACGCTACGTGATTTATTTTTTCTCTGGTTTGCGGAGAGTCAGCTAATGGTTTAATTTGTAACGATGCAATCTTACAATTATAAAAGTTGCAGGCCCAGTTCTATGGCGGCATTTCTGCTGTGATAAGGGTGTGAAAGTAAAATCCTCTTTCTGATGATGAGTGCCTGTTCACTGGAAAGTAATCTGCGCTGCTTTTTATTGGGCAAACGGCGCCGGATGGGGAATTGTCAGTTGGGAGTTTGTTCAGATATGAGGCTCTGTTTTCTGGTGGGATGCTGGCTTGGACGGTCGACGTTTGCCATCAGGGTGATATTTCAGCCCGAGTGTCATTCCTCTGACCCAGGGTCAGTGGGATGGAGAAGTAGACAAGAGGAGCTGGCGGGGATGCAAGCAGGGACCTGGCTTGGGCTGTCTGCACCGGCCCTGTCTACCAAAATTGCAAAAAGCAAAAGTGCCGCTGTGACCGAGTGCAAGAAGAGAATCGGAAGTAAGCAAGGCTGAAATGAGGGGACTGATGGCAGAGAGCAGTGTGCCCCTTTTACAGTTTGCTGATTTAATGGTAAGAAAGTAAAAATCCAGACCAAGATTTTATTTCAACCAGCCAGAGTCACAGTCACAGAGTACTCAAAAACTTGAAACAAAATGTTGGCCTGGATTTTTACTTTCTGGATCGGAACTATCCAGCCTCCTGGCTCGATTAAGCCAACCTTATCTGACAAGTCCACATACCCAGCATAGCTAATTAACATGGCTGGATCATCTCTACCATGCCGGCCTTTATTTGCTCCTAGCAAATATATTGGCTGAATGTCCAATTCTTAGAAGTGGTGTTACTTTTATTATTGGATTACAAAAAAATGGACCTCAAGGTCAATTTTAAGTTCACTGTTTTGGTCTGAGTGAATTTTGCAAGAGAAATCATAGAATTTTTTGTATATTTATTATAAAAAATCTAAATTTGTTTCCATTCTCTAATTGTTGGAATGATAAATAATTGCAGTGTTTCAAGTTAACAATTGTGGCTATAGTAGGTAATGGATTTATAGGTTCATGCTGCATCCTCGATATCACTTTCCATCATATTAATCTGCTATAATGTCCCTTTAAATAACAATAGCCAGTCGCTTTATGACATTATCCTCTGGGAAGTGACATGATTTATGGTGGGAAAACAACAGCACAAAGACCAGTAAGCATTACCAATGAGTTCCTGAGCTCTGTGATGTTTTGCCATTTTAGTTGGTCCCACTCTATTGCAATCTACCTCGTTAGGTGAAATCATAGAAATTAATAATGCAATATCAAAATTTCAAAAGGCATCAGAATTAGGTTGAAGGTTTCACTCTTAGGTTACCACACTGTTGTTCCCTCACTGAACACTGTTGAACTTTGGAACTCTCTGTTTCCATCCTGTTAAATGTCTAATGTCTCCTGTTAAATGTCATCTTCCTCCAAACCAAAGCGAGGAAACAACTTTGACCTTGAAGTCTGTATATTTGTGATTTTGTGATAAAAGAAAGCTAACATGATCTTTTAAGAATGTTACAATTCATTGATACATTAAGACACAATTGATGGGAACAAGAAGAGACACTGTAGTTCAAATAACTCAGATAATCAACATATCAGACTCAGTGTTGCAGCTGATGGATCGATCCTGTTGTATCATGTCTGAAATATGTTACACTTTATTTTTAAAAGTAAAAACATTAGGTAACTCAATTCATTATCTGCACCTTCATAATACATTCATTATGCATTCATAAGCAACATGTAAGTATACCTTAACAGACATTATATGATTATACAATTATAATGTTTATTATCATATAGTGTATGTTATTAATGTATATTAAAGCTGTCGAGGATGTTAAGGTGTACTTACATGCTGCTTATAAATGTTTTATATGGCTAATGTACAGCATAACAAACATTACTGCAATAGGCTGGTCTTGCATGCCCTGCACACTGTGACTTTGTACTGGATGAGGCTAAGATGGAAATATGTGTAAAGGGATGTAGTGAAAGTGCTGAAATATGAGTTAAATGATGAAATGTGAAACACCCAGACACACGCAGACCGTGTTCCACACCTCGTGTTTTACACATTTACATTAAAATTGTCCAGGTCCAAGGCTGAGGTGCATGTAATCCAAGTTTTATTAAAAGCAACTGCAGTGAAGAGCATTGCATTTATATAGCTTACTAAAGATATTTGTTTACAGCAAGACAGTGTCTCATGTTTACGCAGATGCTGGACGGTATGTTTATGAATTGCAAACTGCTGAAAGTGACCTCCGTGGTAAAATGGCAGAATAGGGCTGATGTTGATGTCTCACGGACGCTATACCCCACGCCCCCTCTTTTTAGTTTGGTTCCCCCTCTCCCCTTTAAGTAACTTTTACTCTGCTTCTGACTAACTCATCATGTTCCAACTTAATAATAAAGTTTGTCACATTGTAAATTTTACAGCCTGCTGTTCGTGTCCCGTGTGAGAGTGGTTATTGGATTTTGGCGTGCTATGCTGGACCATGAGGTCCCAGGTAACACTTTAATGCTTCCGACAAGCTCTGGGACCTCAGCGATCAATTCAGCGAAACGCTCTGTTTGCGAAGTTTCACTCGGGTCTCCAGAACAATAAGGGCGAATATTAAAATAAGCTCTCTCTGAGCGTCTCCCCAAACAACACAATTAAAGCAGTTAAATTGGTCATACTTAGTGGTAAACGACATGTAGAGGTAAGCGGGGGGTGGGGGGGGCACCCAGGAGGTGGGTCAACTGACCTCACAGGTTCCTGCTCCTGGTTTCTCTGGTTATACATGTAAGTTTTGCCCCCAATAAGGGGCCACAGAACCACAGGAATCCCTGCCATTCTTATACTGACCAGTACTGTTTCTCTGTCTCACTTTGGTTAGGGTTCATAATTGTTTTGTTTTCCTCATTTAATTGTTCAGTCCACCCCCTCACCCCCAACCAGAATAGAGGCTTTATGATAAAACTGGGTCTCTTTGTCCAAAATCCCCACCTCACGTGGTTCTGTCTGCCAGCCAAGCCAACTGTCTGGCAGCAGCCAATGAAGCCGATGTTGAATCAACGCACTGCATTTACGAAACAAATACAAATGAAAACATTAGCCAAATGTCACTCGGGGAACATTATTTAAAACTCTAACGAGTGGGAAAGGTTACACAATGGTTCACGGGTATCTGGGGCGATGAGTCAAAAGACTGACAGCTCCGTGGGGTTTCACGTGCAGCATGTCCTAGCGTCCTCAAGCCACAAAAGACAGAGATCCCCATCACCAGGTAGAGTTACCTCATGAGTGAAAGACCCAAAGGTTCTGTCTGGCTCATGTGGAAACCATGAGATTGAGACTCAAACTCATGAGCGTGAGCAGCCAAATCCTGTCAGCAGGGAACTCTGGGATATGTGAACATGTGGACCATCAAAATCCAAACATTAGGATTCAAGCGCGACGTGCCTTTCAGGGCTGCAGCTTTGCATTTCACGATTTTCTGTGGCACACAAGGATTCAGGAGCATTTTTAAACAGAATTTTAATTCATTCATTTATTCATGGGTTTCAGTGGGTGCACTCTCTTCTAACAAGGGCTGGCAAAGAAAATATTCATGCTTGTTTCATTATGGCTGTTTTCTCCCCTCAATGTGGTGTTAGTAAAGATGCTGTAATTTGGTCTTGTCCCATCTGTCAGGGGCGGGATCTGAACAAAAGGTTCTAATACTTAAAATGAACTTTTTTTTGCATAAAGAAAGGGGACAGATTTGTGTTCCCCTTGTGCGTCCCGCTGTACTTTTCTGACATTTTGGGGACTGCGAGCGCCGTGTCTGGTACGTGACGTCCTCTGTGTCCGGGCTGTGGGACACCAGGTACACCCCCCCTCTTGTATAAATAGATGAACCCCAAAAACCCACAAGTCATAAATCATGGTACTGGGAGACACACGTGCCCTGGTTTGCATTGCCGGGGTTCCTGAATCTACAATACTCAAGGTGTAGGGTGGTAATGACGGTTGGGACCCGATGAGGTGGGATGGGATGCCCCTGCTGAGTAACTTATGGAAATTGCCGTGGACTGAAATTGAGTGACAGGCGACCCTAAGGCAGACAGGGAGTTTATTATACAGGATTCTATCCATCGATAATGTCCCCAGGCCTCTTTCCTTGGGGACAAAACAAAGTGATGGCAGAGGTCATTTCAAGGTCAAACTCATTAATGGTGCGCTACCTGTCAGTGCCTGCACTATGCTGCCGGGGCGACCAGATATTAGGGCTCCACTGGGGGCGGAGAGATTGTCAAGGCTCGTCAGCACCAAAGCCCATGAGCTGCGTGGCAAAGGGACGCAGATAAATATTGTATAGATGAAGATCTGTGTTAGAAACCTCCAAAAAGAGTATCGCTCTTAACGAAAAGCACATTAAAGGAGAATGGCTGGAACCTGAAGGTCGTTTCAAGGTCATTTAATGACCAGACTGTCAAAGTGAAGTTTGACAGAGAAAAGAGTTTGTATTTTTATTGTGCAAGCTGCAAGTCATGTTTTTATTTTGTATTCCTGCAGGCAAAACCATAAGACGATCCCCTTTTTGCATGGGGACATAGAAAGAGTGTGGCATTTGTATTTAATAGGCGTGCTGTCTTTTGATTAAACCAATGCATGGCTCGCATTTTAATGAACATTTGTGCAAAGCAGCCATGGCGTTTCACTGTAATTGATGTATATCTCTATATGGGTGTGTTCTAGCTGCTTTCCTGTCATTTTGCTCTATGCACTTTCAGAGGAGGGGGTCAGGGAATTGCTTTGAATTCTCCCACATTGATTCTGGTGTCTTCCCTCTGTTTGAATCCATGCAGGCAAATCCTTTCAATGACTCAGTGAAGGCCTTGTTTTGAAGGATACCCTGTATCAGTGGCAGCTTACAGATTTGTCTGATTAATGTGTGTGAAAGGTGTGTGTGTGTGTGCGTGTTTGCAGCAGAGAACACACCTGCTTGTGCTGATTTTGAGCCCCGATCTGCCTCACAGTGGTCCCCGGTTGTCCTTGGGAAGACCCAGCCAAGGTCACTGGACCGGCAGCCAAATGATGCAGATGACAGTGTGTGTAATTAGGTAACGGGGCTGGGTGACCCAGCTCTTCCTCACTGCCACCCCGGTGTACACAGCGATGCCTCCCAGCCCCCCCTCTACTGCCTCAGGGCAAAAAGCCCCTCTGTCAAGACCTCTTCCTGCTGTCCACTGCATTTTGCTAATCCAGAGAGAATATTCCTGTGTCTCCTTCATGGTCACCGGTGAAATAAAAGTGTTGTTGGCTATTACACCTTCTGAGCTTTATGCGCTGGGAGGGAAACTGGCGATCTGATGGCCGTTACATTCTGGGATCTCCTTCCAGGGGAAGCACTTAACTGTGTGTCTTTTGTTTCTCCTTTTTTTCTATGTCTTTCTTGGATCGCAATTATTCCGGCTCCAGGTAAGAAATAAAGTTTCATTCTGGCACGTACTAAAGTGTGTTCAGGAAGTACTCTCTCTCTGATTGACTCAAATGACTTTTTGTCTCTGAGATTTTCTATTATGAATCATCATCTGTGAAGTCTTCCATCTTTTCTTTATGGGAGCTCAAAAGCTTTGGGGGGTGGGTCTCCCGCCGCCAACAACCGTAAGACCCGTCGTCAGACTCGCAAGGCATGTGGATGAAACGGTGGCCGCTGTCTGGAAACGTCGGGAGTGTGGCGCTCTGAGGTGCATGATGGGAGACCGTCTTCATGTGGGGAATTTTTTTTCTTGCGACTAAGCAGTAACGTCAGTACCGAGCAGATCGGTGCCGACTTGGCAGAGAGGCCTGTGTGCGGCCTGCTGTGACACCCACTGACTGTCCTCCAGGTGGGGCTATAGTCCGCCAGGCCCTGCAGCTGAGCTTTGACCTGCGGGCAGGGCTGGCAGTGGGGGCCGTGGCAGGGTCTTCCTCTAGCTTGCATGCGCCAGGTGCTCATGGTACCAGGACGACCCGTGTGTCCTCTGGGCCGGCGGGGTGCCCTCGTCCGCCTGGACTTGGACGGTGTGCTCTGTGCTGTTTCTCGGGGCTTAGTAACCTTCCTGACTTCAGAGCAGTTTCCTGGAAAAAGAAAATCATTTTGTCCTTGTCCTGTGTCTTTCAGAATGACCTTGCTTACAGTGTACGAACAGTTAGTTGTATTGATAGTAAGGGAGAACGGGAACAATTGTTGAATCGAATCCGGTATCCATTTACTCATTAGTCTGTGTACTTTGAGTATGACATGTTTCATAAGCAGCAGAGTTGTTGCTGGGTGTATTAAGCTAGCAGAAGAGGAGGGACATATAGCCCAGGTTAGTTGTTGAAGTGGATTTGAAGTCCCCATTCAGCAGCTGTCCCCAATTCCTTCGTTTGGATGCATAGTCGATGGCTGTGTCAGTGCGCGTGGTCAGTTGCCTCAGTTTTGGTTTAGTGCAGGTAACGCAGAGTTTTGCTGCTTCATACGACAGCGTGGATAGATTACACTGTACCTGCTTGCTGGTTATTAATGTGGCACAACCCTCACCGAGCTATAATCGATATCAGTGATCGATAGGAGTTCTCATAAAAGCCAGCGCTCGGAGGTTCTCAAAAAACCCCCCGTGATGTTATTGGCCGGTGGCCGGCCCAGGGCTGGGAAGTGGCAGTCGCGTTTCACCGTCGTGGAACCGAAGAACGCAATGTCATCCTCGTCCAAAGGCATTAGTCCAAGCTGGAGGCGTGACTCTCCGTGGAATGGCGTTGCCAGGGCACCCGCACCTCCTGCTGATGCGGGAGGCTCACAGGGGCCAGCCCCAGGAGGCAAAGGGGCCACGTACACTTATTTCAGTGTGCAGGGGAGGATCGATACTGGTGAGAGATCCCGGAGGACGGATGGGATGGCACGCGCTCCCGGGTCATGCCGTGATGGATTATTCTGCGTGCGGCTGGAGCAGAATGCAGGCCCGTGTTTCTGCAGCAGCGCTCCGGTTCTGTCTCTCGATATCCCCCCCCTCGTCCTGCTGCACGGGCGCCGGTCTCCACGGCTACCGCGGAAGATGCTCCGAACTCAATCTTAATTATAGACAGCCATGCGTCGCTCGATTAGATTAGATGCAGCGCTGACGGGCAGGTGAATCTCACGGTGCAGGAGAATCGAGCGGGTAGAGGGTGTCGCTGTGCGGCGATGCGCCACCGCTTTGCTGCCTGCACAGCTCCTCCTCACCCCCCTCCCAAATGCACTGCAAGGACGGGCCTCACGGAGGAGTGAAGCCCCGCTGTCACCTCGGGGAGCATCAGGGCCGTGAGCGTGGAGGAGGCGCGTTGGCCTCGGTACACAGTGTGCTTACTCCTCCGTGGTCGATATGCATGAGGCGGGTAGCCAATGCTCTCAGCTCTGGCGTCACTGTGTGGACAGCCTCGTCTCCCGTGGTACATTAGAAGGGAAAACCACACATTACTGCAAGACCGGTGACCCTGTCTGGGCACATCTATATTTCTGTAACATCCGAGGGTGATAATGGGCCCCCTCCGAGGACCAGCGGGGCCTGAGCAGGAAGCGATAACATGCGGCAGCCATGTCACTCTCGCCGAGACTCGGGATCGATCTAGATTTAAGATAAATCTCGAGGAAGACCCGCAGATATTAAAGTGCCATAGATTTATTAGCCGGACGGAGCGTTTGCATCACCCCGCGCCCCCGCTAAAAATCTGTCTGCGCCCCAGGGGAAGCACGACCCAAACAGCTGCTCCTTATTCCAGGAGAGGGCGTCAGAAAAGCGGCCTAACAGCATTAAGGCTCTGTGGGGGACCCAGCCCATAATGAGCGCCGGTACTGGCGTGCCTGCCGACCAAGAGGTGGGTCTGCCTCATTTGCAGTTTATCTGTTCTGTTTTTGAAGCAGAGGAATGCGTCATTTGATGAAGCCGGGGATGGGGGGTGGGGCAAAGGGGTGATGGAGACGGGGGTTCGGCGTGCAGAGAGGCGTTTCCTCCATTACTGGAATGAAGAAGACAGATGGAGAGTACCAGCCAGTTATTTGTGGATCTGTACAGATTTATGGGATGTAAGGCGAGAGATGAGCAGGGTGGAAGACGAGCCGTAGCAGGCGGGGAACAAGCTACAGGAAGGGGGGGGGAAGGGGTCGCCAGTGCGGGGGCTTCCGTGGCAAATCCTTGATGGCTGCGAGCATCTTGATGGGATCTCAGCGCAGCGCCACGTGTGATGCGGCGGAAGAGCGTGGCGTCCTTGCCTTCACATTGAACTCGGCTTCATCCCCCGAGGACCTCGTGGCTGTCTCTCACATCGCCTGATTGGCATGTTCACAGGCTCCCCGCAAATCCTCTTTCCATCCTCTTCACGTCTTTCCATTTTTTTCTGTGTTTTTTCCCATACCCTCCCTTTTTCTTGTCTGGTCTTCCATGAGAGAGGAACAGGGAGACAAACAGCGACGGGGTTTGATGTAGATAGGGGGGGAAAAAAACCTCTTTACAAAAGAAGATTGTTCTAGATTCAAAGAGATTGCAGGGTTTGAATTTCTCAGCTGATTATACAGTTTAATATTAGACTGGGTTCCTGTCAGTGAATCACAGTCAGGGAAAACCACAACACACCTAAAAAGATTAAAGACGGTTTAAACCATTTTCGAAAACATCAAGAGACCTCATGGGTGCCTCAAAACAGTTGAAAGCTAGTGGGGGAAAAATTGAAATAAAATAATGTACTGAAACACGGTATGCAATATGGAAAGGTGTCAAAAAAGTCAGAAATCAGAGGCGGCTTCACTCAGCCAGACATCGCATTTGGATATCAGATATCAGACCCACGTCCCTGTCTGAAACCTGCTCGGGATGCATCACAATCAATGCCTGTTTGCGGTCATAAGAGCTCAGATGAATTTGGAATTTATTTCAGGTTTCGTGAGAATAGGATGAGAGCTGTCCCTTTGCATCCCTATCCTGTCTCTTTGGGTTGGGCTCAGTGTTCTGGCCATTCTCAAGGTGGGGGTAAGATGCGGTCGGGGGCCCTACACGTACAGGAGGCTGGGCCGTTGCACTACAGACATTCTGATTTTGCCGAGTTTGATGTGTCCCTGGGTCAGCAAGAGAGGGGCTTGTGTTTCACTTCTTTAACCAATCACAGTCTACAGTCTGACATCACTGCATTTATTAAAACCAGTGTTTACTGTTAAGCAGCAAAGCGCACAGACTTCGAAAGCACCTGTATTATTGTGTCTGTCTTTTGTTAAGGGACATTAACAGAAAACATAGGAACATGCATACCTGCAAAGGCTGTACAGAGCAATGTAAGGACGCATCATTTCATCATGATGATGATAATAATGACAATAAAAACAAGGCTTGAACTGATGACCTTCCAATCACAGGCAAAGAGGCTTAGCTTAGCCACACCCATTCCCCAGCTGATTGGCTGAAAGCCTTGAGTTTGAAAATGAGAAAAAAACTGACCAATGTGGTGGTCATACAACGAAGACTGTTATTGGTTAAAGAAATAAAACAGAAGCACCTCCCTTCTTGACCAAGCAGCAAAATCAGCAGGTGCGCTACGCTACAGGTGGTTAAAAGCCTGATCATCGTGGCTGTGAACGGCATGATGGACCAGGAGCCGGCAGGGATGCCGGGGGACACAGGAGGAATATGCATGCGTCACAGGGATGCACCAGAGCAACATCCAAGCCCACTTTATCTCCGTACTGTCTGGAAAAAATAACACGCGGGCCCTAGAATAGGAATCGCAGGAATGATTCATAACAGGGCCGTGATGTGCTTTGCAGACGGGGAGCCCCTGCTTTGCTCGAGTGTCTTTCATTTCTCCCTGTTTCTTTTACCTGTTGTTGATGGTACAATCTGCCCCCCCCCACCCCCCAGGGTCGCTTGGCTCAGCTTTTCACTCGCTTGACGTCAGAGTTTGCAGGCGGCAGTGATTTAGCGGGGGCAGAGTGCTCTGGGGGCCCAAGCTGCACAATGGACACACCACACTGCTGACGCCGTCCCAAGGGCCATGGGGGGGGGGGGGCACATTATAGATACAATATAAGGCACTGGAAAAGGTGAA
>JAODLD010000113.1:1724438-1736208 GCA_026781065.1 Mormyrops boulengeri
CTGTTAGAATCTTATATACCTGGATCATGTCCCCCCTTAGTCTCCTTTGCTCGAGGCTAAACAGATTCAGCTCCGCTTCTCCGCAGGTAGACCGTGTGTCGCCTTTAGAGTGCCGTGTGGTAACTAAACTGTGTAAATATACTTGCACAGACACACTAATTAGACCATGCAGTACCTACTTGTGTTCTTGTTCATAGTAATATATAAGTAATACAATGAGATACTCACTGTAATGCTTCCTGCAGACTGTCAGTTAATGGTACATTAACAAAGAGTGACGCTGAGCAGCAGCATTAGACATTAAAGGAAACGGGAACAGTGAGTAATGAGGATGATAAACAACACTGACTAATTCACAAAAAAATAACATGAAATAAACCGAACCACAAAAACAAACCAAAAATGAAAGCGGTAATGATAAACAGAGTGTGCAAATAATCAACAGATTATCCCATAGGTGCCCTTACATTTTATAATATGCAGCGGGTGAGTTGCCTCATGGCTTGTGGGTAATAGGTGCTTCTGAACCTTATGGTTGAGGGGCTGATGATTTTGTACATCCTGCCCGAGGGGAAGAGGGAGGAAAGTGGCTGTGTGTTGACTGAGGCCCTGGTTACGTGCCTTTCTTTTTGCGTCAACAGATGCCGATTATAAATGATCATTTTCCCCACCAGTTTCAGATGCAGGTGCTACTAACTGTCTATACCCTTGATTTTACTGTTTCTATCATCATCATTGGTGCACCACCAGGTCTCATGGTTGCTATATGCTAAATATATATATATTAAATATAACTGTTTACAGAAAATATTTTGTAATGGCAGATATTAGCAGTGGGGTGCTGTGGTGCCTAGCACAGTTACTTCATGCCACTGAAGACCAGGGTTCGAGTCTCTATATGTGTGGAGTTCGCTTGTTCTCACTGTGGGGTTTCCCCTCAAAGCTTCTGGAACAGGCTCCGCACCCCCGCGACCCTACATGGAACAAGCAAGTATAGAAGATGGATGGAAATAGTAACAGTGAAATGTCCTTGTGTTTTATAGATGCGGGTATATTAAGTGAAATCAGCCGTGAATCCGTAGTTCCCAGACAAAATTAATGCCCTGCATCCTCTTCAGTGCTTGGAACTATTCCCGACCAATGTCACTGCCGAGGGCTGGAACTGGACTGTGACGGCGCTCAGCTCCGGACCGTCCCCTCGGTGTCCCCCACTGTCACTATGATGTGAGTACCGAAGCCTGACCTGCCGCGGGGGGGGGGGCGGCCCGCCGCGCCCGGCGGGGGGGGGGGGGGGGGGCCCCCCCCAGCGTTGTCAGCACTATCCATGTGGACAGCGCCGGTTCAGGGATCACGGAAAACCCGACGTGTCCCAACTCCGGCACTCCGAAATTGCGAGTCTTTGGTTTGCATCAGGAATATGCCGACGATATCGGCTGGTCCAGTTCTGCAGAAGCGGCCTGTCTGTAAGAGTCCCTGTTTCCGTGACGGCGCATTGAAACATCGTCTCGTGCGTCGAAACTGATGACCCCAGGCTGACTCTGGCTCGCAGGTCCCATGGAAAAAGGCCCTGACACCAATGTGGTCTCTTTAAATATGGGCCACGGAGCTGCGATTGTGGGTGGGAGGGGTGGTTAATTATATATCTTTTTCACTATTGGCTCCTACGTGCTGGCAGACCCGCAGGAGGGTTATTGATGAATGATTAACAGCACACAAGCCGCTATTGCCCAACCCAACCCAGGCCGGCAGCTCGCTACTTAAAATTTCATCTGCTCACAGATGTGTTTCTGTCTATATCAGTGCTTATGCTTTCTCAGCCTGCCCCTGGTTATTACTTGACAACAGCTCCCCCTCCCTCCCTCCCTCCCCCAAACATGCCAGCCCGGCGCATCATGACCTCCACTATGCACAGAGCACCCTGCAGCATCAGCAGCAGCGAGGGGGGTGGGCAGCTTGGGGCGCTTGCTGTTATTTATTGATCTGTGTGCCAGCATGTTCCCACCCCACCCCACGCGGCTCCATCTGAAGCCATGGTTCAACACTTGGTCCCCCATGAGGTGTCTGCGGCCTATGAGGACTCACTCATCCCTCCTCTGGGAGGATCAAAGGCTGCCTGCTCCTCTTTCCATCCAGCCTCAATGCTGAGACACAGGCAGCTTCAGTTCCCGCCTAGAGCTCCCATAACCTCCGACAGCTGGTGGGCACCGCTGGAAGAGCCCCTCGCCTAATCCCCGCCACGCTCGGCGCGGCTCCCTGGTAACGTCAGAGTAGCTATAAAAGCATCCTCCGCTGCTGAGGTTCCCATCGGTGCCGCTGGTTTTACCCTCGGCGACGTACCGTGGGGGATCGGGAAACAGAGCCGGCAAAGGGAGGGAATCCTCCAGAAAAATCCGCTACCCTGCGTGCCGTGTGGATTTTTTCATGAAGATGCAGAGTTCTCTGGGTCACGTCCTTGTACGGGACACTGCAAGGGGTGGGGGCTGGGGGCAATGGGGAGCTGGTATCTTTATTTTTGTGACGGAGGCGCCCACGCAACTGTGAGTCAGAACGGCATTAGCGCTAGGCTTTACCAGGTGCTACAGCGCACACACTGCCCTCTTTGAAATCTGCCATTTTATGGCTAATCTCTGTCAACAGCTGAGATGTCCCTCTGCATTAACAACTTGATTAGCTATCATTAATTTTAACTTTTTTGGGTGGCTTGCTGCCTCAGTGGGTTGGGGGTTCATGTCCCACCTCTGTTCTATGTATGTCACATTTGCTTGTTCTCCACTTGCTGCAAGGGTTTCTTCCCACGGAAGACTTGTGTCTCTGAATTGCCCACTGCCAGTGCACTAACACAGGCTGTACTGTAGGTAAACCCCTGCTATAGGCTAAAGGCCCTGACCAGAACCACTTGGAAGACGGCTGGTTTTAAAACACGTTTTCATATTTTGTCATTTACAATCCGAATGAGCATTTGGTATGTTAACCAGGACCACAGCTATACAGATGCTTACCTGGACTCAACATAACATTACAGCTGTCAATAAAAAACAGGCATTATTAAGCATTTAGCTCGATTTGTTTGCCAACAGAAGCCCCTTTTCCTCCATTCTTTACCACAGGCTAGGCGCTGTAGATGCGTTTTGGGAAGTCAGGCATATTTTGTTCAGTTATTTAAAAGAGAAACCAGATCTAGTGAAGCGAAAACGGCGTAAATGATCCGCTGTGCTATCAGCTAAGCGAGGTGTGAACCCGGTGCAGCGGAGCAGCAGCGAGGCTCCCTCGACACAACGTGTAACTCACGCGTAGCTTCAGATAGTTTAGCTTAGCCTTAAAAAAGGGAAAAGGCTCTAACTTGTTACACAGCTTTTCGGTTTAGGGAATTTGAAGCGGTATAACCCAGAAATTGTGATTAATTAGGATATAAAACGGGGAGGATGGAAGGTAGTGGAGGTTTAACAGACCACCTGTGCTGCGTCGTTCCGGCACAGATGCATGGGCAGTCGGCTGCAGGCCATAACTGACTGCGGTAATGGCAGCAGCTTTTATTGCCGTGGATATCGGAGATGTGACACGCCTGCGACTGCAACACTCTCTTTGATATTTAGGGATGCCTCGTCCGTAGGCCCTTCCCCGGCCGTGGCTGATATGTTTACCTTTTTTGCCGGAAATGTCAGTTATCGTTGCATGGCTGGACAATAGCTGCCCACTCCCTTCCTCAAATACTACGGCGAAAAAAAAAAATCAATGGCGGCGTGTAAGATACGCAAGCGGCTCGATAACGAAAGCAATCGGCACGTGATGGCACGTGATGGCAGCCGGCTTCCCCCTCGCCGTGTCCGCGCGCCGTCTTCCCCAAGGCGGAAGCCCCGAGTTGCTGCCGAGGTGCGGTCCGCCTTCCGATGAGGAGCCATGTTAAAGGGGCAGCTCACCTCAAAACTTTAAAAAGGTAAAAAGGTTTAGACGGGCTTTAGTGCCATCCATCCATCCGTCTGTCCGTCTATCCATCCAGTAAAGCTGTTCTGCAGGGTGTTGCCTAGTATTGGAGAAATCGGCCGTAGAGATGTCGGGGTGCTCGTGCTCGTATCTGTTGCGCAGTGATACGACCGGTGTGTGGAGTTTGGTAGAAAAATAGTTCCTGCATTAAACGACTCAGTACAAAGTGGATTATCTTCAATAACTGGGTCATGATTTCTGGTAAGAGACGTCGCTGTTAATTTTTTTCGAAATGTATTTTTTGACACTTCAATCATCCCGGAAAGAATGCCATTCACACTATACTCGAGAGAAGGCCGACATTTCTACGGCCGATATCTCCAAAACTAGGCAACTCAGCCGTACTGGATAGATAGCACTAAAGTCCCTCTAAAACACACCTTTTTTCCGTTTGGGGGTGAACTGCCCTTTAATAATGAGTCGTCTTCTCAGTGCTGCTTTTTATTACACTGTTCATAGGCTCCGGTAAAACTGGCTGTAATTCAGTCACAAAATGAAACGGTATTTTTCTGATAGGTTCTGGGTTTGTTCTACCAATACCATTAATTATGCTCTTATTGTAATTTAGATTGGTATTAAATATTCTGCCTTAATAACTGTCACTTGGATTGGATTTTGGACAACAACAGTAATTTAGTTGGTGGTTTTGTGCATCCTGTAGGGTTAAAATCAATTCCTAACAAAACACTCATAACGGCAACTTCCCGATCTTAAAGTGCCGGATTAGGATTGGCACGACACCTGGTGATCAACATGCATATGTTTAGTTAAAGGTGTATTAAACTGAGCTCAAAGAAAGAAGGTGCTTTACGGGCGAGCTGAAAGTTGGGCATCGGCAGTGGGCCGCTTGGCACGGCGCGCTGTCGTGTGTAACACAGACGGACGCGGTGTACTTTGGCGGGCCCCATTGATCATCCTCTGAAATTTTTATTTAAATGTCTCTTCGACTTAGTACAGAATTGATTTATTTCCTCTTGTGCGAAAAGGAAGAGAATGTATAGCAGAAACGATATCGGGCGTATTTCGACGCTGCTGGTGGCGAAAGAGCGCCGTCGGTAATGTCCCTAAATACTGACGTTAGTCTTTTAATAATTATGATACATCTGGGCTCCTCCTGGCTCGACAGTGTTAGAATTGTATTTTGGATTTCGCTGTGATTTAAGCATTCGAGTGATTTGCGTGACTGCTTTATTTATTAAGCTACAAAGTATGTTTTTAAACGGTATTGTAATTATGCCCCAGCCTTAGGTTGGTTCCTGATCAATTTTACTATAAATAGTTCCTGTGGCAAGCTTTACTGCCAGATGTTATTATTATTATTAGTGAGCAAGTTAGCTTGGGATTTTCTTTTTGGCATAAACGACTTACTAAAAATAACATCAAGTGTCTATTTAACGTAATAAAGAAGTACTTGGTTCTGCAAATTGAATAAAAAATGTTGAGGGTGTTTGATTAATTAGTTCAGGAGAGGCAAGCTGTCACGGTAACCTTTTCTGGCGGCCTCTGCATCACTATTCTGGCTGTTCACTTTGTCACATCCAGAAATTGTGAGAATTGCTTAAAGGGAACAAAAGACTGCCCTGGTCGAGCCGCTTTTACTGGCAACCCGGAAGGTGATACTAGACAGATTTTATTGATACATTAAAATGTTTTTATGGGCCTTTTTTTCCCTTGAAGCATCACAATAAGAGCCCTTGGTTTGAGGTCCAGGCCCTGGCATGGCGTCTGTGCAGGGGGAAGTTAGAACCTAATAACGTTGTGCGCAACCTTTCAGCCACCTTGGCATCCCCGGTGGCCGGCCGGGGGCCCAAAATAGAAGCCTGTTTGTTGCCAAGGTTACAGCATTGACAAAATGACAAGATCATTCATTCTCAATACTGTATCTTCCCGGCCTTCTGAGCAGAGAGTGGCCGCTAATCTCTGCCCTGAATCTGCCTGTCTGTCAGTGGGGAGGGGGCCTCTCTCCCATGGTCAGGCGCCTGCCGGCCCATTCCCGGCTTTCTGGGGCACCCGCTCTCTGCCACCGGCCGTCTTGGGCTCCTCTGGCCCACGGCTGCGGCGGTGATTTGAAATTCAAGCCCCAGCCACATGGGTCTCACCTGTCCGCTTCTCTACCCCGTCGGCACGTCTTTTCACCTCCATGAGGCTTTGCCGAAAGCCACAGACAGCCTCGGCACAACTGTAATGGATAGATAATTTATCACGGCTGGCAACTTGAAGGCTCTCTGACTTTGGTTGTCGTACCAAAACACAGCCCCTGTTTAAGAGAGCAAAAGAAGCTGGTTTAAATGTTAAAAGCGTGGCTCCTACGGGCGACCGTAAATTGAAATCTGAGGTATATTTGTTAGGAATAAATGCCTCTTTTTTTGTCTTTCTTTTTGAAAGAGACTGTCAGACAAAGTCAAAATCATTAATGGAAGCAATAACTATGGTGGCCCATGAAGGTCAAACTGCACTTGTAGTTCTTATTGCATGAGGGAAGCCTGCCTTTCCAGGCCTGACATTCCTCAACACTTGCTAGCTGAAACAAGGTGCGGCCCCACAATTTTGCCAGCTTTCCCGTTAATCTGCAAGCACTTGTTCGGTGATCGCACATGTCCCCGCGCTCTCTGCTGGGAAGGCACCCGGTGTGAGCCCCGCTCTCTTCGGCAGGCCGTGCGGCCGCTCAGCCAGCTCCTTTGCCGTGTGTTTTTATGACAGCTGCAGATTGCGAGGTGCTCGCAGGTCTATTTCCACTCAATTGCTTATGGGCGCCGGTCCTAAATAGATTTAGCAGTGATGCTGTGTGAGGTTGAGCCTTGGAGAAGGGGGAGAATTGCTGTCACAAAGACAGTCGCCGAGTCAGTTTATTAGCGAAACCTGAAATGCATCGAATCTCCAGCTCTGGATCAGTGTGCGGAGTGTTTTCATTTTTTTTTGCTTGTTTTTTTTAACACACAGCTGAAAAAAATGCCACTTGCTGCCAGCGAGACCGGTAGCAACTGGCGAATTTCCCCAAACTTATGTCACACCTGATGTTTCCTTTCTTTACAAGAGCACTGAGAGAATTCAGAAATGATTAGAATTCATTTATTTGTGGGTGAAGCCAGCGTGACGGAATATTAGCTGTAATAAGGAGACTCACTATTCTGTTTTTATACACACACACACACACACACACACACACACACACACACACACATGCCATTAGGCAGGTTGTGTTACGTTTACTTCGTCCTGAATGCATTTTCTGTTCCAGCTAGCAGCGGGGAAATACCCCAAGCTCCCTGAGTCATACACGGCACAGCAAACAGCAGGCTGGTCTAACCCTGCGGCCTGTTTCACTACCTCACACCACTGCTCTGGTGATCTCCGTTCCATGTCCGGCTTTTTACAGGATCCTGTGTCACTCTATCGTCCATCATCCACGCAAAATGAAATGTTGGGAAATCTCCATCTGACGAGCTTGGGGGGGAAAACCCAAAAGAGCAAAAAAAGACGAAGCGTGTCATGCGGCAATGTGATGGGTTAACGGCCCTCATGTAGGTGTCGTAGGCAAGAGGGACCCGTTGCGTGGATTTGTCACGGGTAAGCTGGGGCTTGGCAGGCTGCTCCTGAGAATGATCCACGTTTGGGGGGGGCATCCTGCCCGTGGCTGCGCCTCCTGGATTAGAGCGTGATGATGGGTGGCAGGTGCGTTTGGGTCCAGTGCTGCACTGGAGCTGTTGACTCAGACAGGAGCTTGTTGATTGTTTCATTACCCGCTGACTTGGGTGCAGCTGAATCGTTCTGATTTATTCTGGTAACCACTGCAGACTTCACTGGATTCACTGCCTGGAGAATCAATAATCATAATCGATAATAAGTTTAGTCGGCTTTGCTGAGCTCCGGTCATTCCCTCCTACCCCCCCAGCGTGTTCTCTTCTGCTTTGAATCTGTGTACAGAGCTCTCTCTCAGTACCTTTTTAAAATGTGGGGGTGGGACAAACATGTGACGGAAGAGTGATAAATCCCAGGATATGTGGACGGGGGGCGGATCAGCCATGCCGTCAGACATGGGTGTGGACGCGAACGTGACGGAAATCGGGAGGTTCGGAAATCGGGAGTGAAACGAGGGCGTGTTTGAGTGAATTTCAACGGGGGGGGCAGTGAAGGTGGGAGTGCCGCTAAGCCCTGATAAACAGGTCCAGTGGCCCCACCACTGCTTCCTGCGTGTATTTATAAAACTTCGGGGCCACGCCCCCGGCGACAGTGTGATGAACGAGCCGCGCGGCGTCCCCTGACAGAGATGGATGTGATGGGCCACGTCTCGCTGGCAGGGGGGGTGCCTGTGCGTGTGCGTGTGGTCCCGGGGGGGGGCAGATCCTAGTGGCTGGTCATGGTGTACAGGTCCACCCTCTGGCGGCAGCACCTGGATGAGTATGCGGAGCCAGCGGGAGGGGGATGAGAAGCTGGGGGAACCCCCCCATCTTCCCCCGACAGAGACTGCAGAAGCTTCATTCTCAGGGTATGATAGGGAATCTGCAGAAAGCCATGTGGCGTTGAGGCCTTTTTTGGGTCAGAACTGAAACCCACATGGACAATAAACCATTTAATGTATATATGCACCATTTCTGAGGTATGAAATAAGACACACAAGAAGCTAATGAACACTAAGTGCATATTGTCATGCATTGTGATTAAAGTCTCTGAACAGGGTGACAGTGGTGACAGACATTACTCTCATTTTGTGTGTCTTTCCAGATGGGGGGTGGTGAGCTTTGCCTCTCCTGGAGCTTTGCTTAAACGCCAAGATTGGGTCTCCACAATGCTTAAACTTTTTGTGTGTGTTTCTTTGAAAGGTGCGCTTCAGTGAGGAGATACTTTTACATTTTGTGTTAAGATGTAGTCCCAAATTAAGCTTATTGCTTAAGGCCACAGACTGGGGACATATCGGGGAACATTTCCCTCTCGTTGACTATTCAGTAAAGCACTAATGACCCTTTCTGAGTGGCTGTGCCAGGCCCCTGGCATTCCTTGGTTTGCCCTTTGGCATAATATTTTATTGGGTAAGGTAGTTCGGCAGTGGCACTGATCATACCTGATATTATTCTTTCAGTTACTGAGAGTTAAAGAAAAATACAGGAACCCAAATGGAGAGACAAACACAGGGGTTTCCAAGCTGTGCTTCAATGCTACAATGACAACTGCCATTTCATTTTAAATTCTAGTGCCTGTAGAGATTACAAAGATTTTTTGTGACATTTGTAGGTCTTAAAATGTCTTAAAGTTTGGCTAAGTATGCTTTGGAGTTCAGGCAGTCAGTTATGATTGCTGGGTTAGTGAACACTGCAGTTCACTGCTCCCTTACAATGTCTCAGAAGCTACTGCAAGCACTGGACAACATATTGGCTCTCTTACAGTGACTGAAGCAGCTGGAAGCCACGAACTATAGGTACTACAGATGTTCTGTTGCTATGACTTAGGGCACTTTTCCACTGCACCAGGTACCATACTTGCAGTATCATACTTTCAGTACTTTCCCCTTTTCCATAGACTTCCGGTGAAGTACCAGCACTAGAAGTTCCAGTGCCCAAAGTAAAAACCAGCTTGGGGTACTTTTTTGGTACTTTGAAACTTTGGGGTGAGACTTCAGACACTTCCTTTGTCAATTGGTTATGCAAATGGAGCCTGCCTCTCAAACACAGTACAACCGGTGTCTTGAAATAAGTTACAGACTCAGAAAACAATGAGAAATTAATAAAATATAAACAAATAATGGATGCGTGGACAAATGAAGAGACCCAAGTTTATTTGTGATCTGTCCGGAAGAACAAGAAGGTGATTGGGGTGCCATGACAAGAAATTTTTTAAAGTATTTTGTATAATATGCTAGGGCTGTGTTGTTTGGGAACATTTTTGAATATTGGAATGTATTTTTATTGTGAATAAATATTGGGGTATTTGTAAAGCAACGAAGGAGTTCAACATAAATTTCTCGCAAACCTGTCTAAGAATGATTTAAACAGCAAGGATGAAAATTATTCTGATTATCTTGGAGAGCATATGTAGCGATCGTGCAAAAGCAGAGGAGGTAAACTTTACACTGATTTAAATGAATAATCATTAAAATCGCAAAGCTTGCTAAATTCTTTCTTGTATGACAGTAAAAATGTAGCAAAACTTAAACCCCCTGTGCTATAATGTTCGTATGGTATGAAAAAGCCTGATCTCAATCAAGCTGAATAGCGATGTAAGAATTGCATTTGCATAGCATGCGATGATGGTGTTCATATCGTATATAGTCTAGCCCTATGATATATTATTTCGAATTAATTACAAAATACCCCGCCTTGCATTGGATATCACTCAGCACCAGTACCAGGTTCTATATGCCAGTGGAAAAGCAACACCTTGAAGTACTGTGCTTTTGATACTTTCAAGAAGTACAGTGCCATGTTGATGTATGTAATATTATTGAGAAGGTGCCAGAAGTAATAAACTTTGGAAACCAGGCCTTGGCTCTGCAGACATGACTGAGAAGCTACCATGATGGTGAAGTGCAAAATATTTTTTTTAACTACTTAGCCAAAACTCCATCTATTGGAGTCAGCTTGTCTCTGGAAGCCAAGGTGAAAGGATCTGATAAATATCTGCTCTTTTTACTTAAAAAAGCTTAGTCAATGGGAAATTGGGGTGATTGAGAGACTTTCAGTGTTAACAGAGGAAGGTATTGGTCTCTATCGAACGCTCTCCTATTCATCGCAGAGCCCCTTGACTCTCCTGTTTTCACGATTCTCCAGAACCGTATCTCAGTTATTAATAGACTATTGATCGTCGACTCACATGACACACATGACAATGAAAAATAGATCCCTGTTTGAAGCAATATCTTCCTTTTGACTTTGGCACTGTTGCATATCATTATGTCCACAGAGACACTGGCATCCCTGTAATGGTCTCCTTTATCGCTTTATAAAGAGGTATAAAAACTTTGAGCCGCAATGGTGCTGATAAACTAGGCCACTGACAACAGGCTGTAGTATGGGAAATATATATTTTTAAATGGGCAATATTTTAAAATTCCCAGAGAGGAAAAGCAATTGACATTGGAAAATACCAGCAAGAGTTTTCTATAGCTAGCAGCTAGTAGCAGTGCTTTGTTATAGGATATTAACGTAAAGGGTGAAGACTGCAGGGTGTCCAGAGTATGGGCGGGGCGGGGCTTGCATTCCTAGCCTTCAGAAAGTGACTGAGCCCCCCTGTCATTGTTTAAATGGGTATAATACTCCGAGTTGATGAGAATAAATCCATCTACTAAATGTGAACTAGGATCGATAATAATTGTGTGTGGACTCTGCATGTTCCCCCTGCGTTGTGTGGGTTCAAAGACATGCTGTTATGGGAATTGCGGGGTAATCTAAATGACCCGTAGGTGAATGTATGCATACATGTGCCCTGTGACGGACTGATGGCCAGGGTGTACCCCTATAACCGATGAGCGATTATGGGAGAAGGATGCATGGTAATTATTGTTGCTATAAATGAATGCTGCTTGATTTATCCAATTGAAGCTCATCCACCATGCCGGCGTTCATGTTCCTGAATGGATATATTTGGATTAGCATCTGTTACAAACATTTTTTTTTTTTTGTTTGCTTTTTTTTAGCTTTCTGCATGCTTGCCTTCAGAAAAACATCTGTAGTGATGCCAGGGCTGTATGTGTTTCAGACCTGCCATATGGGTTTGGTGAGTGGCACACATGCAGTAGGTAAGAGTAAAAAAAAAAACAGGAGGATGATAGCAGGTTCTGCTGTTCTGGTCATGTGGC
>JAODLD010000113.1:1775268-1785329 GCA_026781065.1 Mormyrops boulengeri
ACTTCAGCCAATGCCTGCTGGAGTTTATTGATCAGCCTATGAAATCTGCCATCTGCAGAGAAAAATAAAAGGAAAGAACTTGGGGAAGAGGAGTGTGGGGTGAGGGTGAAGGGAACAAATGGGGATTGGCATGCCGCCCGGGTGTTTTGAAGGGACTAAGTACAGTTAATTCTTGCATTACTTGCAGAGTGATCTGATCTCCATGGAGACGTAACCCCTTCCCTGCCATGTGGACACACTTCCCTATGTCCTTGTGAGATCACGCTCATGAAAGACGTTGCCTTGGTACAATGGCATCAGCCTTCCGGCTCCTCCTATGTTGCTTAATCCTCTTTCCCACTGAGAAAAGCAAAGTCCTCGTTTCATTTATGAGGAAACTTTTTTCCATTGTTTCGTGTTAGCAAGAGTGATGATGGAGCGCTATGCGACCTTGGCAGCTGATATTATAAGACCTGAGGTAGCGATCGGGGATAGCAATAGGTTTCAGTTTAATACCATTGTAATTATATGATGTTTTGGTTTGAATTCTGAATGCAGCCATTGTGACAATTGTAACTGTCAGCAAAGGCCATTAGTCAGTAAATTAAAAAGTAATTAGTTCTTCCTTCTGGATGTATTCAAAGAGCAACACAGGTGTAAGGAAAATGCATTGGAGCTGTTTAAATCGTAAAATTAGGATTTAGGAAATAGTTTTTGACAATAAGGATTATGGATCAGAAAGAAGCAGTTGGTCAATGAGAAATGTCTGTGTCTTGGTGACTTTTGGGTATCATCCAATGGAGCTCTGTTGTTGCAATGACAGTTTTCTTTGGAGGGCTTCTCATCAGCTGTACACTAGGTCACTGGGAGCATTGATTCAGCTTAGAACCCTTGAACAGCACAGTGCCCTTGAAGGTCTTTCCTGCCTTGAATAACACTGAACTTGTGGAGGAACTTGCTGGGCAACAGCAATGCTAAGAATCATTTATCCCTTTGATTTGATCCATCTGTTTAATGTCATACAACACACCAAGGTCCCTTCGCTATATATGCTTGTTCTAGCTTGCACTTGGCTCACCAGCGGTACCTTGTGCACCGGGCAAACTCAGCAGCGGGCAGCTTCATTTGCACTTCTAACGGGCCCCGATCACCAGGCAGGCTGCTTCGGGCCCTTTTCGCTTATTTGTGCCTTGGCAGTTTAGTTTGTTTTTTTGACCAAGGGGACAGGTGTGTGCCGACAACATTAGCATGATGGGCAGAGACAGATCCATTGCCGAAGGGATTCCCTGAGAGGGCAACTGGGAGGTTTAGTCTCCTTATTTTGGCAGCCTCGGTGCATGTGTCTGTGTGTGTGCGGTGATTCTCAGGCATCAAGCTCATCTACTGAAACAGCTGCAGGTTCCTTGCGTGTCCTTTCCACTCGGATCCCACTGCTTGCAGGCCAGCATTCCATTGGCAGGCAAAACGGATGGTGTTTGTTTTGTCGCTAGGTATGTGAGGTTAATGGAAGTGGAAAAATTGCAATTTGAAAGCCCCCGTACGACCGCAGCGAACGCAGAAGGTGAGCCAAAGACAGACGGAGTCAGCGGGGGAGAGAGAGAGCGAGAGAATGAAAGAGGGCATGAAAGATAAGTGTAAAAGGGGGAGGAGGAAGGGAAAAACAAAGGGAAGTGATGACGAAGGTTAAGGAAGGAGAGAAATATATAGAGGGGGGTGGGGACAATGAGCCGGCCGTCTCTGCAATCGGAACAAAATTACGTTGGCAGTGGCAAAGGTCAGGAACTTTGGACAAGAAGGCGGCAAGGCTGGGGGGAGACGGAAGCAGTAGGTTGCCGGCAGAACATCCCGGTGATTAAACCTTAATGATCCACCCCCCCCCCCATACAAAGCCAAGCAGCTGGGTCGTGCCACATGCCTGGAGGGAAGTGGGTACCTCTAACAAAAACAAGTTAATGAGACCTGCCCCTCTCTCCTTCCACTCGGCCCATCTGAGCACTGCGGGAGCGTTCTGTGCAATATGATGTCCTCCTTAGGTTCTCTGTCCTCCTCACTGGCGCCCTCTCTCTGCCCCAGCATGCAGTGCACTTCCTAGCCTACTGGTTAAGGATGTAGGCTGGCTGGTTCAGATCCGGGGAGGGGGCCCCCTCAAGTGAGTTACTTATCCCGGATTGTCACATGTAATATTGATCTGTAAAAATGAATCAGACCTGCATCTGGCTTTGGTTTTGCGTCGGGATCAGCAGATATGCCATTGCTCTGTGACTGTCCCTTTTCAGTGCTCGCATTCAATCACCCTCCCTTTCCTCCCTAGTCCTGCCCCCTCCCCACAGACCTGCTCTATATTCCTAACACCTGTACCCTCATGGGATATGTTTTGTGGTATATTTTATTACCCTCACCTGTACAATATGCCATTACTTTTATCCATCAGTCTTCTAAACACTTGTCACGGTAGGAGGCACCACAGGGCAGGTGGGGCACCCTAGACGGGATGCCAGCCCATTGCAGGATGTTCCATACTTTTATTTATTTTTGAGGGAGTGGGTGGCAGGTCATTGACCCCAGTTTACAGACCAATGCAGGCGTGACCTGCGTATTTCATGAAACCTATTACATTACTCAAAGCTGTGCCTCCATTTGTAGAAAAGGAAAACTCACAGTGCAGATGTAAAGGGCTCGCTCTCCCCTCTGCAGCTCCTTGGGTGCTGCCCTCTGTCGATATAGTTTGTTAGTCCTCTGCACCCCGTCCCATTCTAGATGTTTCCTATAGGCCTGAGGACCGAATGTGTTGGCGTTGAGAAGATACCTGCAAGGTCTTGTGTTGTTGCGAGGATATGCCTGTCCTCATGCTGCTGCTGTGAATAGGGGAGAATTGTTTATAGATCCGGGGAAACAGGGAAAATGTGCATTTCTGTGAGGGAAGGGCCCTTAATGACTGTGAAGAAACAGCCTTATCCAGATGCAAAGTGCTCCTCTATACAGTCTTACCTCACTCAACAAGCTTGTTGTAGCTGCTCAGCCAACACATTCTGACAAAATAACACATTACCCCTTACAGTTCATTCAGTTAAACGACTGGACATTTCTTGATCAAGTGATTTGTGGTAAGTCTGTGACTCAGACTTAGTTACTGTAATCCGGCAGCCTCTCCTGTGTGCTTCACCAGTAATGTTTTCACCTCTTGCCCAGCTAGGTCTGGATTAAGTTAATGTAGGCAGAATTCCTGATATGTTTCTTTTGCTCCTTCTTGTTCAGGAAGGGCATTAGATTAATATTTCAATAATAATAAATAAGTCTTGATTGGGAGTGTTTCTAGTATGCACTCTTCCTGTGTCTGATTCAAGCCAAAGACATCAACTGCCACCACCCCCGCTGTTGTTTGCAGTACAACATGGTTCCTGTTCGTTAAGATCTACATCATCTCATCACATGTGCATGAATGTGGTTCCTGGTTCCTTATGGGCTTTTAAAGACATTTTTGTTCAGGTACTAAGCATGAACCATCAAATGGCTATCTTTGGTTGGTCATGAAATCAAACTACGATCTGAAGTTCGCAGGTTGATTTCCACACTGGAGCACTTGGACTGCTTTGGCTATCTTTCCATCCATGCATCATTCATAAGTGCTTATCCAGTTCAAGTTCATGGTGAGTCTGAAGTTTATCTGAAATACAAAGATGCTGATTCACCTGACTGGAGTACCCATAGGAACCTGCACACCATGGGAAGAATATGAAGACTCCATACACAGGATTCAAACTCCCCAATACTAGCCATTGAGTGACCATATGGCCCTACTCTATATATTGAGTCATTTAGGTTCTTTAAAATTTGAGATGGAAAGCCATGCTGAATTGCCCTAGTCAACGTTGTCTTGCTGCACAAACGAATGAAGAAACGTGATCACTACATGCAAAAAGATGGAAGTATCTAATAGGTTTAGAAAGTAACGCAGCCCATGTATTTTCTTGTACTGAACCCTTCTAATTTTGATTAGAGCTTTCTCCAGAGGGAAGCTGCATTCACAGGGTGAATCACTGGACCAGTTAATCAGTTCCCCCCCAGCAACAGAGTGCCGTGAATGGGGAGCGATATCCTTGTGCACTTTCGAAGGAGACAGTGAGGATAACAGTAATACATGCAGAATCAACAGGCCATCAGGTGGAACATACAGTGGTGGGTGGATGGCAGCCCCGGACAGGACAGGGGAAATGGGGGCCCACTTAGGCTGCCTCATTAGACATTTCGCAGGCTCTCTAACGTAATGTTCACCTTGGGCTAATACCTGGCACAGCTGCCACGGCTGGAACCTGGATCAATGGCATCCCCCTGGGACTTCAGACGCTGCAAATCTTATAAAAATACCGAGGAGCATGAGAGTTAAACCACCCTGTAGCCAATTCTACACACAAAGGCCAGGTCAGGGCCGGGAGCAGAAGTGGATGAAGGAGAGTAATAGGGTTTGGGCGGGGGGAGGGTGAGTAAGGGGGGGAAAGAGATGTTAGTAGCTCCAGAGGCTGGAACATCAGAAGAAGAATATATCTCATGTGAAGGCCTGTAAAATCGTCAACAGGCCCAGCGTGGGAGGCTTAGTGACAGTGTCACTGGTGCTGGCTCCACCACAGCTGGGCAAGGAGGAGGGAGAGTGGGGGGGGAGGACCTGTGACTACACATACCCGGAGCCTTGTTATGAGTGTGATCATGTGACGAGATATAGCAACACATTGTGAGAGGGGCCACAGTATCTGTACAAATCAGCACATTCCGAGAGGAATCACGATGCCGGTATAGAACAATACATTAGGACAGGAACCACAATGCCTGTATGAAACAGCACATTAGGGCAGGAACCACAATGCCTGTATGGATCAATACATTAGGACAGAAACAGCTATTGCCTGTATAGATCAGTACCTTAGGTGATGAACCACAATACCTGTATGGAACAGCACATTAAGAGAGGAACTACAGTACCTGTATGGAATAGCACAGTAGGACAGGAACCACAATGCCTGTATGGAAAAGTACATTGGGACAGGACCCGCAATGTCTGCATGGAGCAGTACATTAGGACAGGAACCACAGTTACTATATGGAACAGTACATTAGGAGAGAAACCACAATTCCTGTATGGAACAGTACATTAGGACAGGAAACACAATGCCTGTATGGAACAGTACATTGGGACAGGATACACAATGTCTATATGAAACAGCACATTAGGATAGGATCCGCAATGGCTGTATGGAACAGCACATTAGGACAGGAACCACACTGCCTGTATGGAACAGTACATTAGGACAGGATGCACAGTGTATGTATGGAACAGTACATTAGGAGAGGAACTACAATGCCTGTATGGAACAGTACATTAGGACAGGATGCGCAGTGTATGTATGGAAAAGTACATTGGGACAGGAACCACGATTCCTATATGGAACAGTACATTAGGAGAGGAACCACAAATCCTGTATGGAACAGTACATTAAGACAGGAACCACAATGGCTGTATGGAACAGTACATTAGGAGATGAACCACAATACCTGTATAGATCAATACAATAGGTGGTGAACCACAATATCCATATGGAACAGCACTTTAGGAGAGGAACTACAATACCTGTATGGAACAGTACATTAGGAGAGGAACCACAATTCCTGTATGGAACAGTGCATTAGGTCAGAAACCACAATGCCTGCATGGATCAGTACATTAGGAGATGAGCCACAATACCCAAAGGGAACAGCACGTTAGGATAGGAACCACAATGCTTGTATGGAACAGTACATTAGCACAAGAACCATGATGCCACTGTGGAACAGTACATTTGCAAAGGAACCGCAATGCCTGTATGGAACAGTGCATTAGGTGATGAACCACAATACCCATATTGCACAGCACATTAAGAGAGGAAATACAATACCTGTGTCTAACAGCAAATTAACACAGGAACCACAATGCCTATATGGAACAGTACATTAACACACGAATGACAATGCCTGTATGGATCAATACATTGGATGATGAACCAAAATACCTATATGGAACAGCATATTAAGAGAGGAATTACAGTACCTGTATGGAATAGCACATTAGGACAGAAACCACAATGCCTGCATGGAACAGAACATTAGAAGATGAACCACAATACCAATATGGAACAGCACTTTAGGAGAGGAACTACAATACCTGTATGGAACAGTACATTAGGAGAGGAACCGCAATTCCTGTATGGAACAGTGCATTAGGTCAGAAACCACAGTGCCTGCATGGATCAGTACATTAGGAGAAGAGCCACAATACCCAAACGGAACAGCACGTTAGGATAGGAACCACAATGCTTGTATGGAACAGTACATTAGCACAAGAACACAGCACAGAACAGTACATTAGCACAAGAACACAGCACAGAACAGTACAATAGCACAAGAACAGCACATTAAGAGGGGAATAGCACATTAGGACAGAAACCACAATGCCTGCATGGAACAGCACATTAGGAGATGAACCACAATACCAATATGGAACAGTACATTAGAAGATGAACCACAATACCAATATGGAACAGTACATTAGAAGATGAACCACAATACCAATATGGAACAGTACATTAGGACAGGAACCAGAATGCCTGTATGGATCGGGACATTAGGAGATGATGCACAGTACCCAAATGGAACAGCACATTTAGACAGAAACCACAATACCTGTATGGAAGAGCACATTTAGTGAGGAACTACAATACCTGTATGGAACAGTACATTAGTACAGGGACCATGATGCCAATGTGGAACAATACATTTCGACAGGAACCACAATGCCTGTTTGGAGCAGTACCTTAGGTGATGAACCACAATACCTGTATAGGTCAGTACCTTAGGTGATGAACCACAATACCAATATGGAACAGTACATTAGGACAGGAACCAGAATGCCCGTATCGATCGGGACATTAGGAGATGATGCACAGTACCCAAATGGAACAACACATTTACATAGAAACCACAATACCTGTATGGAAGAGCACATCTAGTGAGGAACCACAATACCTGTATGGGACAGTACATTAGAAGATGAACAACAATATCAATATGAAACAGTACATTAGGACAGGAACCAGAATGCCTGTATGGATCAGGACATTAGGAGATGAACCACAATACGCACATGGAACACAATACCCACAGTAAGATAGGAACCACAATACTAGCATGGAACAGCACATTGAGGTAGGAACCCCAATGCCTGTCCGGAACAGTACAGTATAAGAGGAACCACAATGTATGGAACAGCACATTAGGACAGGAACCACGATGCTTGTATGGAACAGCATATTAGGAGATGAACCACAATACCTATATGGATCAGTACATTAGGTTATGAACCACAATATCCATATGGATCAGCACATTAAGAAATGAACTACAGTACCTGTATGGAACAGTACATTAGAACAGGAAACACAATGCCTGTATGGAGAAGTACACTGGGACAGGATCCGCAATGTCTGCATGGAACAGCACATTAGGACAGGAACCACAGTTCCTGTAAGGAATAGCACACCGGGAAACGAACTATAATTCCTGTATGGAACAGTACAGGAGCCACAATAATTATAGAGAGCATCGGATTAGGAAAGGAACCACAATACCTGTATGGAACCAAGGATAGCTCAGGACACTGGCAGAGGCAGTGAGCTCAGGGAGAGCATGGGGGTGCTGGGTGCTGGGGGGGTACAGATGGGTCGCTGTGTAAGAGTGCGTGCTAGGACAGGTGGGCAGCTGTCATACCGTCCCGGCAGCCAGCAGGTGGCCTCTCAGCTCTGCCCCCCTCCCACCCCCTGTAGGTCACCTTGCTCTACCCACTCCGCCGAGACATCGGCAGCACGCTCCGCCGATTCTCCCGCCGTTCTGCCACCTCCCCACACAATCTCCGGGCCACCGATGCACCGGGACTGTGGCTTGCCTTTCATTCATCTACTCACTTATCCTGGTGGTGGACTTGATCCAAAGTTCCCTCCATTTACTTTGTGCATTTTTATGGCTCTTGTAATGCGGGGGGGGCTCATCGTCCTTCGATGATAGCAGGTTTGAGTTCTCAAAGGAAGAGGCGTCCAAGGCCGAAAAAGTGCCAAGTTTAAAAACGGCCCGTTGAAATAACAGATGACTACAAGGAGACATGTCGTCCAGCCTCTAACGATCTGTGTGCTACTTCGAAAGGTGTTAGAAACAAAAAAAAAAGCCAGCCAGCCTCGCTGGAGACTGATATTTGTGAAGAGAAACACATCATGGTCCAAAGGAAGCTTAATGGTATAGGTAAAAACATCCCATTGATCTTCTGGGCCCTCGCTTCCTCTACCGCCTTAAAACCTGAGGAATGCGCAATTAAAAGAACAAAGCTGTATAAGCGAAGAGGACAAGCTGCCATATTTACAGTTTGTGTGAGGCCGTCGCATGTCGGCTTTATCGGCAGCCCCGCCGAAGACAATAAATCGATTTCGGTGAGACAAAGAGGTGCTTTACAGCCACGTTATCATCTGTTGCGCAAAGGCAGCCATAAAACGGAAGAGAGGGGAAAGTTAAATGACAGCCTTAAAGTGTCTGGGATTTCAGCTTTAGTGTGTCTCTCCCCAGGACAGCAGCGGCCTTCTGTTTTTATACTCTCCTATTTTTCTGTGCCCGTTTGGGCGCCATGTTGCCCTGTGTCCTCCGCCGAGGCCGGGTGTGTTCTCTCTGCTCGTGCCTTCCAGCGATTCCTCCCCTCTTTGTTGCCATCTTTACTGGCGTCTTTGCTCTGTCCTGTGGGCACATGAACCATGTAAAATCCCTGATCATTCCCATCATTTCCCTTGAAGAAGGAGGAGGGGCAATAGGAAGCCCATAAGAATAATAAGGCTTGTTATATTTGGGCATGCGGAGGCAAGCTGTTGAGCTATGATACGGATGCACTGTGCCTCTGGGTGGATGAGCACGTTAATGATATGCAGCTGTCCAGCTGTTGGCTGGTGAGTACCTCCCTCCCCCTGCCTCCCTGTTCCCGCATCCACACGAGCAGTAATATCCATCCTTGTCTTCTCCAAAATGGCTGCAGGCCTCTTGTATACTTCACAGGTACCTTATCATGAAACGATTGGAGGTGGAAAAAAAAGAGAAAATACAATTTGAAAGGGGGGAAAAAACAAATCCCCTCATGCTTATGTTTCAATATGTGGCCAGTCCCTCGTCAAAAAGAAAAAATAGTAAGTCCAGAGAGTAAAAATCCAGACCAAGATTTTGTGTCAGTCAACCAGCTGAGAACTCTGTAACTGTGTCTCTTAATATGCAGTTGATTGGTTGAAATAAAATCTTGGACTGGACTTTAACTCTCTGGGCCTGAACTACCCACCTCTGCCAGTTGAATGTAGGAGCACATGCCAGGAGGGACATGCTCAAGCCGAAAGCGGTAAAGTAGCTCAGGAGCATCTTCGCAGAATGACAGAGTCCCAGAACCCTTTTCCAAGCTTTACGCGCCTCCTTTTTGTGAGCACTTATTTAGACGGAGCTCTAAATAAAGCATGTCCCGGCGATCCCGCGATGTCGCAAAGGCGTGTGACCTCTGAGCTGTGTATTCTGCCAGCACTTTCCTGTTTTCTTTGTGGAACAGAAAAAATAAGAAGAATTAAAAAGAAAGGCATTAGAAATTGTCTCTGTATTCCCTGTACGAAATTAGTGTTTATAACTGGTATGCTTATTTATGTTTTCGGCCGAGATATTTCGGGCACCATGCTGGCACCGGAACTGACAGTTGGAGATAGATGCCTGATTTCATGCTCTTTCACGAAACAGGGACAATAAGTGATTCACTATCACTACCTTACGTTTAAATTAGCAGCTATTAGCCGCACAGGGTGACCGTCGGTGCTGCACTGTCCCGCCTGAGCCCTGCGTGGGGGGCGCCCCCCCCCCCCCCCCGGCGGGGCGGGGGGCCCCCCCGGGCCCAAGCCGGGCCCCCCCCACCCCCCCGAACCGTAGCGGACGGCCCCGGGGGCACCCCACCCCCCCCCCCCCCACCAAACACAAAAAAAACCCAAACACAGAAACCC